>JAODAL010036801.1:0-41211 GCA_025379985.1 Phyllomedusa bahiana
AAAAGTTTAAATTTTTTTTTCATTGGATTGCTGGAACATTTCCTTTTTCACTATTATGTCTGCATGGGTGTGGTTCACCACGGTTTCATGTACCCTGGACTTCTGATGAGGTGAGCTGGATCGTTCTTTCAATATTTTAAGTATCGATTTACCACTTCCAGTTTTTCATTTTCCCCTCTTGGCAATAACTTTCCCAGCTCTGGCTTTAAATGATGTTTGTAAAATGTTGCTATGTTGTTGGTTAAATATTGTTAGAATGTTGATTAAATGAGTCTGCATTTTGGTATATCGGAGGAAGCTGGCATTACTCTTTTTTCTACCATTTGATTAAAAGGGAGAATTTTTAGCAATGTAAGACCTCAAAAATAAGATGATGGTGAGGAATGATTGAGTGATGCCTCCTGTGCATCAATGTGCTAGTTACTGTACTTGTCCCAAACTGAAAGGGAAAAAAATCCTTAAACTGAGAGACCTTAGTCTCTCAAGACCTTAGTCCCTCGGGCAGATCACCATGCAACTAGGCCGAGATGTCGGCATTGTTCATTATTACCTGTCCCAGTGGTTAGGAGAGTAACAACAAACTGGAATGATAGCAAGAGGTAATTGAAGCTGAACCTGTGCACAGACAGATTGTCTATTGGACGAATGGCGTGCAGTGAAAAAAATTCTGTACTGCACTGAAGTTGGATGTCACATCTCAAACCTAGGTAATGCTGTGAGTCAGACGTTCAGCTACGGGTGATCCAGGAACCTCATGCCCAAAAAAAAAGGCTACAGTGACACAAGAGGGGAAATGGAGGTGAAATGGGGGGTCTACCCTTTTTTCAATGAGAGCCGCTTTTACATGGACACCAATATTTAGTTTAATCTGTAACAAGGCAAAAGAAATCTTCACAGGGGAATGTCACACCAATCATTCCTCAAGGATAACGGTATGTGGTGGCATAATGTACATTATCTAGACCCGTTTAGTTTTCATTTTATGTACACTTAAAGCTCAATGTTACCTTGATTTTTATGAAACAGTGCCTCCAATTCCTCCAAAGATATCGAACGTTTTTTTAACTTAAAAACTGCCCAAAACGCACGTTCCCCTTTCAGTTTAGCACTTGTTACCTAAATATGCTACCATGGCCTGCAGGGTCATACACGAGGATAGTGGAAACATTCACTTGAGAATTTTGTCATAATACAATTTATACTTTTTTATTAGGAGTAGGTTTTTTGTTTCAAAAATCACAACAGTTTTTAAATAAAACTACTTTTTTAGGGTTTTTCTTCTATTATTACTGGTAACTTTTATAAGGGCTATGTCTACACTGACAAAAAAAATCCGTTTTTTCCCGCTTTTTTTTTTTCTAAAAACGCTGGGAAAAAAGACTGTAAACATCCCCATAGACTTCTATTTAAAAACGTTTTGCGTCTACACGAGCTTTTTTTTTTTTCCCCGTTTTTTTTCCCCTGGGGCGTATTTTGCAACATCCTAAAAAACGCCAGAGCCGGGCAGAAAATTTACTACAGGAGTCTATGTAAAGCGCTGGACGTCTTTTCGCAGTGTTTTTTGCAGCGATTTTTCTATGAAAACCCTCCCAGGACCCAAGTTACACCTATAATGGGTGGTAACATAGGTTATATCTTATCAAATCTGCATACAAGTGTCTGATGAGTCCTTTTTTGTACCTTTTGTAATAAAATTATCATGCTTTGGTCGCTAACGATTTTCGCTTTTTTTTTTAGATTTTGGCATCAGAATCTGTTTTTTTTACAGATTCTTATGCTAAAATCTTTTTCTAAACATATTTTTTTGAGGCTAATAAAGTTATCTCGCTACGATGCGAAAATACGTTTTTTTTAAACGGATTTTGGCGCCAGAAATACGTTTTTTACGGATTTTGGCGCCCGAATCCATTTTTTATGTTTTTTGGCACTAAAAAAAATTTATTTTAAAAGATATTGGCGCTAAAAATGTTAAACTCGCCTCTAACCCAAAAATAAGTTTTTTTACAGATTTTGGCGCAAAAATCCGTTTTTTTTTCGTTTTGACACAAAAAAATTTTTTTACAGATTTTGGCGCTAAAAACGTTATCTCGCTTTTTGACGTCAAAATACGTTTTTTTACGGATTTTGGCGCAAGAATACGTTTTTTTTTTTTACGTTTTTGGCACTAAAAAATAATTTTTTTTTTACATATTTTGGGGCTAATTTAAAGTTTTTCTCGCCTCTGACGCCAAAAATAAGTTTTTTTTTACGGATTTTGGAGCAAAATCAGTTTTTTTTTTTACTTTTTTTACACTAAAAATAATTTTTTTACAGATTTTGGCGCTAATAAAGTTATCTTGCCTCTAAAGCCAAAAAACGTTTTTTTTTACGGATTCTGGTGCAAAAATCCGTTTTTTTAAAGTTTTTTGGCACAAAAATATTTTTTTTTACGATTTTGGCGCTAATAGCGTTATCCCCGCCTCTGACCCAAAAAAACTGTTTTTTTAAAGGATTTTGGCGTAAAAATCCGTTTTTTTTTACGTTTTTTAGCACTCTAATTTTTTTTAAAAGATTGCGCTAATAACGTTATATCTCGCTTCTGACGCCAAAAATAAGGTTTTTTTATGGATTTTGGGGCAAAAATCCTTTTTTTTACGTTTTTTGGCAGTAAAATATTTTCCTTTTTACATATTTTGGCGCTAATAACGTTTTTCCGCCTCTGACACAAAAAATTCGTTTTTTTACGGATTTTGCGCAAAATACATTTTTTTTTACGTTTTTGACACAAAAAAAGTTTTTTACAGATTTTGCCGCTAGTAACTATCTCGCTTCTGATGCTGAAAAACTTTTTGACGGATTCTGGCGCCAGAATACCTTTTTGACGGATTCTGGCGCCAGAATCCCTTTTTTATGTTTTTTGGCACTAAAATAATTTAGTTTTACAGATTTGGCACTAATAACGTTATCTTGCCTCTGACGCCAAAAATCCGTTTCTTTTTACGGATTCTGGCGCAAAAATACATTTTTTTAAGTTTTTTTGGCACTAAAAATTTTTTTTTTACAGATTTTGGTGCTAATAACGTTATCTCGCCTCTGACGCCAAAAATCTGTTTTTTTTATGGATTTTGGCGTAAAAATCAGTTTTTTTACGTTTTTTTTTTTAATAGATTTTGGCGCTAATAACGTTATCTCGCTTCTGACGCCAAAAATAAGTTTTTTTTACGGATTTTGGCGCAAGAATCCTTTTTTTTACGTTTATTGGCAGTAAATTTTATTTTTTTTACATATTTTGGCGCTAATAACGTTATCTTGCCTCTGACGCCAAAAATTCGTTTTTTTACGGATTCTGGCGCAAAAATACATTTTTTTTACGTTTTTTGACACAAAAATAATATTTTTTTACAATTTGGGCCCCTAATAACGTTATCTCACTTCTGATGCTGAAAATACGTTTTTTACGGATTTTGGCGCCAGAAAACGTTTTTTTACGGATTTTTGGCGCCAGAATCCATTTTTATGTTTTGGCACTAAAAAATTTAGTTTTACAGATTTTGGCGCTAATAACGTTATCTTGCCTCTGACGCCAAAAACACGTTTTTTTTTACGGATTCTGGCGCAAAAATACATTTTTTAAAGTTTTTTTGGCACTAAAATATTTTTTTTACAGATTTTGGCGCTAATAACGTTATCTCGCCTCTGACGCCAAAAATCTGTTTTTTTTATGGATTTTGGCGCAAAAATCCGTTTCTATGTTTTTTTGGCACTAAAATTATTTTTTTAATAGATTTTGGCACTAATAACGTTATCTCGCTTCTGACGCCAAAAATAAGGTTTTTTTACGGATTTTGCCGCAAAAATCCATTTTTTTACGTTTTTGGGCACTTAAATAATTTTTTTTTACATATTTTGGCGCTAATAATGTTATCTCGCCTCTGACTCCAAAAATACGTTTTTTTACGGATTTTGGCGCAAAAATCGGTTTTTTTACGTTTTTTTGACACTAAAATAATTTTTTTTTACAGATTTTGGTGCTAATAACGTTATCTTGCCTCTGACGCCAAAAATCAGGTTTTTTATGGATTTTGGCGCAAAAATCCGTTTTTTTACGTTTTTTGGCACTAAAATTATTTTTTTTAGTACATTTTGCCGCTAATAACGTTATCTTGCCTCTGACGGCAAAAATACATTTTTTTACGGATTTTGGCGCAAGAATCCTTTTTTTAAGTTTTTTGGCAGTAAAATAATTTTTTTTACATATTTTGGCGCTAATAACGTTATCTCGCCTCTGACGCCCAAAATACATTTTTCTTACGGATTTTGCCGCAAAAATCCATTTTTTTACGTTTTTTGACACTAAAATAATTCTTTTTACAGATTTTGGCGCTAATAACTTTAATTCGTTTCTGACGCCAAAAATACGGTTTTTATGGATTTTGGCGCAAGAATCCGTTTTTTTTGGCTTTTGAGGCTAAAATCCGTATCTTTAAAGATTTTGGCGCTAATAAAGTGATCTAGCTTTTGACGCAAAGAAATACATTTTTTAACGGATTTCTGTGCCAGAATCCTTTTTTTGACAGATTTGGGGGCTAAGATCAATATCTTTAAAAATTGTGGCGCTAATAAACTGATCTCGCTTCTGACACTAAAAATATTTTTTTTTACAGAATTTGGCGCAATAATGCGTTTTTGGGGATTTTGGCGCTAAAATCCTTTTCTTTAGAGATTTTGACGCCAATACAGTTATCTTGCTGTATGGAAAGATAATGTGGGTTTTTGTGGATTTTGGTGCAAGAATCTGGTGCAAAATTTAATAAAGCAGTAGCACGCAGCAGCAGCACACAAAAGGGCAATGTTGCTCACAATGGCTACATGATCTAAAGGAAGTGACTACTTAACATGTTAACTCCACCTGTAGGTGTAAGCTTACATCCAATGGCTTAATTTGTGCATACATTAAAAAGCAGAGCAAAGACGCTCCAAAAAACGCTTCAAAAACGCTCCAAAAAACGCTCCAAAAAAAACGAAAAACGCGCCAAAAAACTGGCTTTTTTCAGCTGCTTTTGACAGGCAGTGGACAGAAAACTCTGTTTCATGAACATTTTTAGTAATTCGTTTTCAGGTCGTTTTTTGTCCTCTACAGTGTAGACATAGCCTAATTGTTGATCTGTATGGCTAACTCCTTGTTTGTAGGAAGATAACTCCTTGAACAAACAGATGGGGCAATATGATATTTAGTACTATTTAAAAGTTTTTCATTATATAATTAATCTACTAATTCAATCAATTAGGTGAGCATTGAGTGTGAATTTTAATATATTCAGCATAGGTTTAATTTTATTTATTGAACATTATTAAACGTTAAGTATTATTAGAGTAAAATATAGAGAAGACATGAGTTTAAGTTTGCCTATGGCAAAATAGAAAGTTAAGTAGTCACTCTAATCTTCTGTTGTATATTCCCTTTTGTATAGTGTTTAGTCACGAGTGCATTAAAGGGGTTTTCTCGCTTCGAAGATCATAGTTGAAAAGGAGGGAACTAAAAATGTAAGCATGTCCGTCCTTGGCTACCATAAGCAAAGCGCTAAGGTTTAGGAGAACGGGCTGTTTGTTTAGTGCATGGGAACTTAGTGAGACCTCCGGTCGGGTTACCCCCAGGTCCCACCCCCAGTCGTGATCGGGAGCGCGCGCGTGTGAGGGAGATGCAGTGAAGAGGTTGCGGACGGAAGCGCACAAGGGTACGAGAGAGAGAGGTGGTAGGTGTGACGTATGTTTACGGGGAGAGGTTTGTCACTGACAGCGAGCAGTGGTATATGCGATGTATGCGTGCGGGGAGAGGCTTGTCACTGACAGCGAGAAGTGGTAGGTGCGACGTATGCGTGTGGGAGAGGTTTGTCACTGACAGCTAGCAGTGGTAGGTGCGAAGCATGCATGCGGGGAGAGGTTTGTCTACTGACAGCGATCAGAGGTCCTGCAGCAGAGAGAGAGAGAGATCATGTGCAGTCCCATGTAAACAGAAACAGATGAAGCGTATAGTTTCTTCTGTAGATCTGTAGAGGTCAGAGGTGTAATAATCTGCAGGATATATCACTGTGTGTGAGAGACAGAGCAAAATAAAAAAATCACCCATCTTTCCCAGAGTCCTGAATGTCAAATGCCCATTCTAATTTCAAAGTAAGTAGAGAGAGCGAGAAATGTAGATATATACTATAGAGTTACACTCAGCCTTTCACTTCCAACGACAGCTGAGAACCTTTCCCTTCCCTTGACTCACACTTTGGGGCGAGTCTTCAGAGAGAGAATGGTGCTGGGAGGAGAACCATGCCCCTCCATTTCACAAGCTCTGCTTAGCAATCAGTATAAATGGCTGCCAAATGATGAAACGAGAATATCCCTTTAAGTGTAGCACAACATTTCTCAGACAACCATAAAAATCTTATTGATAGTATGCTAATGGGTAAAGTTTATGTATATCTGCTCGTGACACTCAAACATCATACTGAGTTAATTGAGATGTTTTGAATATTTTGTTTCCTTTTTAATCATTTGCATATTATTAATATGTCTCCCATTCCTGTGATTTTCATAATTCCAATGCTTTTCCTTCTGGGTGTTGAAATTTCAAGGTTGTTTTAACACATAACCTTGTAGCGCTCAAAAGTGAAGATTAACAATAGATTTTATAGTCATTTGATATCTTATGAACATATTTAAATTCATGTTTTATGTCTGACAGTATTAAATGTACTAAAATTTGAGAAATATTCTTGACTTAAAAACTTAAACCTATTAAGTATCCTGACATCCTTTAAAGCATGTCGGTTGCTGACTGATATAATTGTTTTACAGTAATAACCGTAACACTTTGCTCAACGTAATAATTAGCACATTATGTCTTTTTTTGTCACTATTAGGCCGTGTTCACACGGCTTATTCACGGCGGATTTGTGAGCCGGATTGCGCTCGCAAATCCAGCGTGAATAAGGGCTGGATGGGGGCGGGCCGGAGCATGGCGGGGGCGCCGCTCCCCGGCCCATATACAATGCATTATCTACGGCGCGTACGCGCCGTAAATAATGTGCATGTCACTTTCTCCCCCCGCGGCGGATTCGCCGAGTGGGGAGGAGCGACGGAATCCACTGTTCTCTATGAGAGCAGTGGATTACCGTAATGACTCCGACGGATTGGCGCCGTACTGCAGCGCAAATCCGGCGCGCAGTACGGCGCCAATCCGCGGCAAAATAAGCCGTGTGAATGAGGCCTTAGGTGAATAGAAGCACAAAGATGAGGGATTCTCACTTATTCTACTGTACATGCAAAGTTTTACATATGCATCAATACCTCAAAGCATTAATGTTCTCAAACATAGGAAACATGGAGAAATATTGAAGGAAAAGGAAGGACCAATGAGTGTATTTGAATGCAGATGGGTAATAAAATGGCCACTATAATTGTTACATTGTCTGTCAGCGTTAGTGTTGATCGAACCATTCAATAAAAGTTAAGTTCGAGTCGAGGATCTCGATTGTCTCAAACCTAACATTTTACTGTTCGTTCAAGAAAATGTTTGAGTTCACCATGGCATTCGAAACACCATTTTAATAATTTTCAGCACCTTTCTGCACGCCATCCAATCAGTGCAATGCACAGAGAAGTGTCAAAAAGTTATCGCTGAGGTGTAGGGCTCCTAGTGGCTGTTAAAATCACATGACCATGTTATATATATTTCACTGTATTGTATTCTGAACATCATTTTCAGCTCACTCTCTTATTGTACAGACTGCTCTCTGTCTGCTTTCTTGCATACAGGCACAAGATTTGTTTATTAGCGATTTTAAACAGGAAAAGCTGCTATTTCGATTACTTCGGTAGTTAGTTATGGTTGTGTGCAGCAAGCTTAGGGAATCAAGTCTTAGTTAGATAGCATTTTCCTCTATATAGACAGCAATAGTTAGGGAGTTTGGTATTTCTGGCTGCATCTTTCCCACACCCAGAAGCTGTTATTTAGTGACATTTGCAGGCTCACATAATCAGGGCCGCCAATAGAAATTTCAGGGGCCCACACAACTGAAGCGTCTGGGGCCCCCCTCATACCCCGCCCCCAGCAATGCCATCGCCACGCCCCCAGAAAAATGCAACTGCACCATTGTTTTTGGATTTAGATCTTGTTGGACTTTACAACATACAGTTTATTTGTATTGTGCGGGTCAGTACAAATATAAGGAAGGAAAATACTGCCACATGATCACCACTATCATGTTATTGATCAAACCAGTATACCAAGAGCAATATACCCAAACAACAATATACAAAGACCAAGCAATACTGCCACATCATCACCAAATATCTCCACCATAAAGATGCTGAATAATACCACCATACTGTCAATGAAAATAATTCATTACAATAAGACAGATATTACTGCCAAACAGTCACCATATAATGGTAGATACAAGTGTAAACAGTGAATTACATTTAGTGACTCACAGGTGACGTCTTGTCTGTTGTGTCGTTCACTTTCCTTTTTCTTCTCTATTCGATCCAGACCTCCATGATGACTTCCTCCGTCCACCACTCGTCCCTGCAGAATTCACAACACAAACACCTAAGAGTCCTCACTTTTTATATCATCTTCCTACCTGTGCCCTCCCCCCTATGTACAAACACCCCATCCAAAGTGCCCAAAATACTAACAATTCCCGCCTAGGGGCCCTGGTAGTTAGGTATAAATCCACTCCTTTCATAATTAGGTAGCCGGGTAGTGGGCAGGTAAGTGTACCCCCCCCCCCAGTGGGTAGGTGGGAGGTGAGTAGGTAGTCAGGAAGTTAGGTGGGTAGTAGGTAGTCAAGTAGTTAGGTGGGTAGTAGGTAGGAGGGTAGCCAGGGAGGTAGGAGGGTAGGTAGCAGGGAGACTGGGGAGGTAGATAGCTGAGCAGGTCGATAGATAGTCAGCCGGGCAGGTGGGTATCCAGCGTGGCAGCCGGTTAGATAGGTAGCCAGCTGGGTGGTTGGCCGGACATGCGGGTAGGTAGCTGGGTTAGGTAGCCAGGCGGGTAGGTAGGTAGTCAAGCAGGTGGGTAGCCAGGTGGGTAGGTAGTTAGCTGGGCTAGGTAGCCAGGTAGGTAGGTAGCTGGGTGTGTAAGTAGCCAGGCAGGCAGGTGGGTAGTTAGGTAGGCAAGTAAGTAGCCAGGCGGATAGGTAGCCAGGTGGGACTGTAGGTAGGTAGCCAGGTGGAAGTGTAGGTAGCCAGGCAGGCAGGTGGGTAGACAAGTAGCCAGGTGGGTGTTCGGTAGCCAGGCAGGCAGGTGGGTAGTCGGGTGGGCAGGTTGGTAGCCTGGCTAGGCAGGCGGGCGGACATGTAGGTAGGTAGCCCGGCAGGCAGGTGGGTAGCCAAGTAGCCAGGTGAGGCATAGGTAGGCAGGCAGGTGGGTAATCAGGTGGGAAGGTTGGTAGCCTGGCTAGGTAGGTGGGTAGGTAGCCAGTCAAGTAGCTGGGGGGGCAGGTAGGTAGCTAGATGGGAATGTGGGTTGATGGGTGGGCCCCCCTCCAGAGAGATAGGGCCCGGACTCCTAATTACAGCTAACTTGATTTTCAACTTACCTCTCCTGTGCCCGTAATGTAGTCGGGGCTCTCTCTGTCTTTTTTCTCTTCCCCTTGTTCTTCTCTCTCTGTTTGTCTGTCTTTTCTTCTTTCTGTCTCTTTTACTCTTTTTCTCTTGTTTGTCGTCTTCCCCCTTTTCTTTCTTATTGTTTTCTTTGTTCTTCAATCTTTTTGTCTGTCTGTTTGTTTGCCCGGTCTCTCTCTTGTTTCTTCCCCTCCCTTTTTTGTCTGTCTCTCCCCTCGTCTTTCTCTCTCTTTTCTGTCTCTCGTTTGTCTGTCTCTCATTTGTCTCTCTTGTCTCTTCTCTCTTGTTTGTTCGTTTCTCCTGTCTTCTGTCTCTTCTTTTGTTTGTCTTCTCGTCTCTTCCACTGTTGTTTGTCTGTTTTCTATTGTTTGTTCTTGTCTCTCTCTCTTTTTTTTTTCTCTCTTACTCTTGTTGTCCTCTCTTTTTGTTTGGCTGTCTCTCATTTGTCTCTCTTGTCTCTTCACTCTTGTTTGTCTTATCTCTCTTGTTTGTCTGTCTCTCTTGTTTGTTTCTCTCTCTCGTCTCTCCACTGTTGTTTGTCTGTCTCTATTGTTTGTTTGTCTCTCTCTCTCTTGTCTCTTCACTCTTGTTTGTCTGTCTCTATTGTTTGTCTGTCTCTCTTGTCTCTTCACTCTTGTTTGTGTGTCTCTCTCTTGTTTGTCTGTCTCTCTCTCTTCTCTCTTCACTCTTGTTTGTCTGTCTCTCTCTTGTCTCTTCTCTCACTCTCATGTATCTCTCTCTTGTCTCACTCTTGTTTGTCTCTATTGTTTGTCTGTCTCTCTCTTGTCTCTTCTCTCTTCACTCTTGTTTGTCTGTCTCTCTCTTGTTTGTCTGTCTCTCTTGTCTCTTCACTCTTGTTTGTCTGTCTCTCTCTTGTTTGTCTGTCTCTATTGTTTGTCTGTCTCTCTCTTGTCTCTTCACTCTTGTTTGTCTGTCTCTCTTGTTTGTCTGTCTCTCTCTCTTGACTCTTCACTCTTGTTTGTCTGTCTCTCTATTGTTTGTCCGTCTCTCTCTCTTGTCTCTTCTCTCTTCACTCTTGTTTGTCTGTCTCTATTGTTTGTCTGTCTCTATCTTGTTTGTCTGTCTCTCTCTTGTCTCTTCTCTCACTCTCTTGTATCTCTCTCTTGTTTGTCTGTCTCTCTATTGTTTGACTGTCTATCTCTCTTGTCTCTTCTCTCTTCACTCTTGTTTGTCTGTCTCTATTGTTTGTCTGTCTCTCTCTTGTTTGTCTGTCTCTCTCTTGTTTGTCTGTCTCTCTCTTGTCTCTTCTCTCACTCTCTTGTATCTCTCTCTGGTTTGTCTGTCTCTATTGTTTGTCTCTCTCTTGTCTCTTCTCTCACTCTCTTGTATCTCTCTCTCTTGTCTCTCTCTTGTTTGTCTGTCTCTATTGTTTGTCTGTCTCTCTCTTGTTTGTCTGTCTCTCTATTGTTTATCTGTCTATCTTCTCTCTGTCCTCTCCCCGCCAGCAGGATACGGGGGAATTTTAACCAGTGAAGCCCCGCCCAATGGGGGCGTGGCCTCACTGATTTCGTTAGTTGTCCCGCCTGCTGGCAGAGCAAGAAGAGGGCCCGCCTGCTCCGGTCACAGCACGCAGGAGGAGTGAGAGCACGCTGTGCGCGTGTCATTCAGCACAGCTGTGACCGGAGCCGCAGCGCGGGCCCCCCCTCTCAGCAGCGCTGCGCCGTCAGGCCCCATCCGCACACAGCCCACGGCCTGTTCTCTCCACCAATGTAATAAAGCAAGGGGGCGGTACCTGCCAGCGGCGACGGGCCCCCCCTTGCTTCATAGATTGGCCGGGCCCGGTACAGGAGTAGTGCCTGTACCCCCCTAACGGCGACCCTGCACATAATGCCTAACTCTCATATACCTGGATATATATTACACAGAGTGTTTGGATTTGCTAAATCATACTCAGTGCCCAAAAGCTAAATTTTTGCAGTAGTGGGCATGAAATCATTTTTATAACACACTGTCTCCAATTCTATTAATCAAAGAAATATATTCTAAATAGTGGTTGGTTGGTGAAAATTATACTGAGTTGAGAAAACTTAATTTTTTACAGTTTTGGGGGTTCAGTAATTGTATAACACACTGTCTCCAAATCTACTATACAAAGAAATATATTTTAAATATTGGTTGGTGAAAATTATTCTGAGCTGTTCCCCATTGCCAAAAATGGCACTGCTGCCTTATCTTGTCGAACCGAAACCTCCATGTTCCCCATTGGCATGTTCTCGCTGCCACCAGTGGTACTGCTGCCTAATCTTGACGAACCGGAACCTCCATCTTCCCCACTGCCATGTCCTCGCTGCCATTAATGGTACTGCCACCTAATCTTGTCGACCGGAACCTCGCTGTTCCCCATTGGCATGTTCCCGCTGCCACTAATGGTAATGCTGCCTAATCTTGTCGACCGGAACCTCCATGTTCCCCACTGCCATGTTCTGCTGCCGCCAATGGTACTGCTGCCTAATCTTTTCGAACTGGAACCTCCATGTTCCCCACTGCCATGTTCTTGCTGCCACCAATGGCACTGACGTCTAATCTAGTCCAGTCTGCAGAGGCATAAGTTCAAGTTCTCGGCCATGGTGCAAAAAGTGAAATGGTGCCTCTCCGTTACCAGGGTTGCCATCAGTCATCAATTAACCTTTTCAGGTCACATTACAGCCAAATCAAATGGTGTTCCCACCCATTACTAGTTCTTATTTTTTAACCTATCAGTGGGCCCCTATTTGATTAGGGCCTCTGACAGAACTACTGCCCGTACCGCTCCATTGCTACCCCTGCCAATTACCATGTGCCATTTCCAATGCAGGGCCCCGTAGCAGCTGCTACTGCTGCACCTCCTATAGCTATGCCCCTTCTTGCAAGTTGTCCTCCTCATCTTTTCAGTTAGCCATTGAAAGGAATGAAGTATTGTAGCCTCTCAATATTTTTCTGTTCCTCTTAGAACCAAATTTTCTTCACTTGGTTGTTCCACGCATCCAGTTCACTGTTATGGATGGTAATTACAGCTTCTCCTAACCTGTAGAGATGAGCGAACTCTTAAAAGTTCGAGTTAGTAGAACCTCGAATTTTGAGAAGTTCGGTTCGAAGTCGAACTTGAACCGAACTTCGAACTCCATTAAAGTCAATGGGAGAAGATGTTCTGGTTAATTTTTATACCCATACAGGTGAGGAGAAGCTGCAATGAGCAACCATAAAAGTAAACTGGAAACGTGGAACAACTTAGAGAAGAAAATTTGGCTCTAAGAGTCATAAAACAAATTCACAGGCTAAAATAATTCATTCCTTTTAATGGCTAACTGAAAAGATGAGGACAGCGTAGCTATAGGAGGTGCAGCGGTAGCAGCTTCCACGGGGCCCCTTTAACACATAAAAAGACACCAGTATTGTAAATGGCACATGGTAACTGGTAGGGCCCCCTATCACTTTTTGCACCAGGGCCCAGGAAAATTACATATATGTGGTGGCAGCAAGAACATCTCACTGGAAACATGGAGGTTCAGCTGGCAGGGCCGTAATTATATTGGGTGCAGCGGTAGGCAGGGTGCCGTCAGTCATCTGTTAACCGTTTCAGGGCCCCATGCAGCTAAATCAAATGGGGCCCCCACCAATTACTAGTTCCTATTTTTAACACATCACTGGGCCCCTTTTTGATTAGGGCCACTGACAGGAGTACTGCCCTATTGGTGCCCCTGGCACCTCTTTTATAGTAGCCTGACCCCAAAACCAGTAAAAATGACTTTATGGATAGGGATGAGCAATACTATCGACAAAAGTTGAAATCGGCACGATTTTTACGTTTATTGGAATTTTCCGATGACGCAATAGTTTCCGTGAAAATCGTAAAGATAATCATTATCACGTTTACTATAGCGCCTTTTTTGGCGTTTCTTGTAATTTTGGCGGCCAGTCAATCATCTCAGAGCATAGAGGGGTGAGGGTGGTATACGACGTCAGCTGTGGGTGGTGTATGGATCTCATTGGCTGCAAAAATCATATGACCTCGTTTTATGTATACGACTGCATTTCCTGATCAGTCTCTTTCCTACACTATCTCACTACAGAGCAACATGTCTCGCTGCCTGTCACAATAACTGTTGTCACAGCTCAGAGAGACAGTCTTTTTTTATACAGAAAACCATCCTTGTAGCTGTGAAGCTTAGGATATAGCTACATTAGAGAATTTTAGTTCTTATTTAGTTAGAGATAGACTTGTAAAGACTGTGTGCAGCTGTGGGTAAGGGCGGGGGGGGGGGGGTCAGAAAGAGGGGGGGTTGATGTGCAGCCCAGCCTGTCCTGTCCTGAACTCGCATTGAAATAGCAATGTTTTTTTTAACACTTTTTGCCCAGCAGACCACCCAACTGAAGTGAAATTGTCCCTTTTGTTTTTGCAGTTCTATTGGTCTCTGTGCGTCCCAGTTTGTCACAAATAACCCCCTTCTACACAAATTGGGTTACAGATATTTTATTGTAACTAGTGCCTGATGTCAGCATTGTAAAACCGCCATATCTCATCCTTAGAACTTTTAAATAGTTCTATTGCAGTCCGTGCATCTCAGTTTGGTGCAAATAGCGCACATGTATGCAAATTTGGTTACAGATATTTTATAGTAACTGGTGCCTGTTGTCAGTGGTGCCAAAACCGCCATATGTAATCCATATAACATATGCAGGTTTAGGGGTCATGCTGTGGTACAGGAAAGGTATAGTCAATGTCCAGTTCAACTAAAATGGTGGTTCAAAGACTACTTTCTTCTGGCACTTTTTAATCTGTAAGTCATGCGGGTTTGGGTGTCATGCTGTGGTACAGGACAGGGATAGTCAATGTCCAGTTTAACTAAAATGCTGCTTCAAGTACTACTTTCTTCTGGCACTTTGTGATTTGTGGGTCATGCAGGTTTGAGGGTCATGCTGCGGTACAGGACATGGATAGTCATTGTCCACTTCACTAAATTACTGGTTCAAATAATACTTTCTTTGGGCACTTTTTAATCTGTGGGTAATGCAAGTTTTGGGGTCATGCTGCCGTCCAGGACAGGGATAGTCAATGTCCAGTTCAACTAAAATGGTGGTTCAAAGACTACTTTCTTCCGGCACTTTTTAATCTGTGGGTCATACAGGTTTGGGGGTCATGCTGTGGTACAGGACAGGTATAGTCAATGTCCAGTTCAACTAAAATACTGCTTCAAATAATACTGCCTTCTGGCACTTGGTAATCTGTGGGTCATGCGGGTGTCCACCCTCCTTGACCCTCGTTCCAAATCAAAATTCAGCAATTTCCTTTAACCCACTTGACAGTAGAATGCAGGAATTTGACATAGGCCTCCATGACCAACTGATGACATCTGGTGCATTCGCTTCACGTCATTCTAATGTCATGGTGGAACAATGTCAGCAACGTGCCAGCAGTAGAATGGGAAGTAGCTGCAGCCGTAGCAGCAGCAGCAGAATTGGTAAAATAGCTTTTTAAAGTAGTCAAGTTCTTAGTGGGACTTTTTATTATGAGGGTCCATAAGGTCATTGTTTGGTGGTTGTGGGGTGAGGCGACTTTAAAATGGATGCCAGGGGTGGCAATAGGGCAGTATTCCTGACAGGGGCCGTAATTAAAAAGGTGCCCTGTGATATGTTAAAAATAGAAAGTAGTAATGGGTGGGTGCCCCATTTGATTTAGCTGCATGTGGCCATGAAATGGTTAATAGATGACTGACGGCAGCCCTGGCTCTCCCGCACCCGTTGTAACTAAGGCACTGCCAGCTGAACCACCGCATTCCCCATTGGGACATTCTTGCTGCCACCACATATGTGACGAGATGTTGGTCCCTGGTGCAAAAAGTGATAGGGGTCTCCTGCCAGTTCCCATGTGCAATTTCCAATACCGGTGTCTTGTTTTGTGTGAAAGGTGCCCCGTAGCTGCTGGTACCACTGTACCTGCTGTGGCTACGCCGTCCTCATGTTTTCTGTTAGCCATTGAACATAGTTTCATAGTTTCATAGTTTGTAAGGCTAAAAAAAGACAAGTCCGTCCATCTAGTTCGCATGTTGTGCTAAGGTGTTGATCCAGAGGAAGGCAAAACCCCCAATGAGTAGAAGCCAATTTCCTCATTTTAGGGAAAAATTCCTTCCGACTCCAATCTGGCAATCAGAAAAATCCCTGGATCAATGACCCCTCTCCTGAATTCTAGTCACTATAACTTGTTATATTAATTACGCTCCAGAAATGCATCCAAAACCCTTTTTGAAACTCGGTTATTTGGAATTCACCATGACCAGTCCCTCTGGCAGAGAATTCCATAGTCATCACTGCTCTTACAGTAAAAGAATTCCCTTTCTATGTATATGTTAGAAACTTTCGTTCCTCAAAGACGTAAAGGAAAAGCCCCCTTGTTCTAGATACATGCCCTGTGTATAAATAAATCTGGGAGAGTCTCTATATTGACCTTGATGTATTTAAAACATATTTATTGATGTCCCCCGAAGCCTTCTTTTCTCTAAACTAAATAACCCTAATCTTGCCAATCTTTCTGTTACTGTAGTCCACCCAAATCCTTTATTATTTTTGTTGCCCGTCTTTGTACCTGTTCAAGCTCTACAATGTCTTTCCAGTGCACTGGTGTCCAAAACTGTACAAAATATTTCATGTGTTGTCTAACCAGTGATTTGTATAATGGGAGAATAATGTTCTCATCATGTGCATCTATGCCCCTTTTAATGCACCCCATGATCCTATTTGCTTTGGCTGCTGCTGCCTGACACTGGCTGCTACAATTAAGTTTACTGTCCACCAGGATTCCCAAGTCCTTCTCCATGTCACTTTTACCCAGTGTTTTTCCATTTAACATGTAATCATGTAATGGATTTCTCTTCCCCATGTGCATAACCTTGCATTTATCAGTATTAAACCTCATCTGCCATTTCCCTGTCCAGGCCTCCAACTTATCCAGATCCCTTTGTAATAACATATTATCCTCTATTGTGTTGATTACTTTACAGAGCTTAGTATCGTCTGCAAAGATCAATATTCTACTGTGTATTCCCTGTGTAAGATCATTAATGAAAATGTTAAAGAGGATAGGGCCCAATACTGACCCTTGTGGTACCCCACTAGTAACAGCGATCCAGTCTGAGTATGTACCGTAATTACTACCCTTTGTTTTCTATCAGTGAGCAGTTACTTACCCACTTGCACACATTTTCCCCCAGTCCAAGCATTCTCATTTATTTACCAACCTTTTATGTGGCACCGTATCAAATGCTTTAGAAAAATCTAGATATATGACATCCAGTGCCTCACCCCGATCCAGTCTAGCACTGACTTCCTCATAGAAGCTGATGAGATTAGTCTGACAGGACCGATCCTTCATGAACCCGTGCTGGAACGGCGTTATACATTTATTTTCAGTGAGATACTCCAGGATAGCATCTCTGAGAAAACCTTCAAACATTTTACCTACAACAGAGGTTAAGCTTACTGGCCTATAGTTTCCTGGATCACTTTTTGACCCGTTTTTGAATATTGGCACCACATCTGCTATGCGCCAATCCTTGGGACATACCCCGTTATTAGACAGTCCATGAATATTAAGAATAGGGGCCTATCTATGTCATCACTTAACTCTCTATAATAAATTATTTTAGCCTATGAATTTTTCTGTGACTTTTATAGCTTAATTTTCTTGCCTAAGATGTAGAACATATCCAGTTCACTGTTGTGGATGTTAATTCCAGCTTCTCCTCACCTGTTTGGGTGTAAAAATGAAGCTGGTGCTCCTCTCCCATAGACTTTAATGCTCATCGGCGATAATCGAATATCGACATTATAATTGCCGATATCGACTATCAACCCGATAACGATTGTTTAAACAATCGCTCATCACTACTTATGGACACTCAGAATAAAATTATCAAGAAGAAATGTTTATATTTGTTTATATATATATGGCATGTGGGATGATTGCTGTCACTAGAGATGGGCGAATTTATAAAAAATTCTGTTCGGTCACTTCGCAGAATTTTCATACAAAATTAGTTTCAGTCCGAATTACTTCGGCACGAATCGCATTAAAAACAGCTATTTCCATGCTTCACAGAGCCTGCAGGGTGCTGTAGAATGTTGTGCCATGCTTAAATATGCAGAGGGAGCTTGGTTTGGTCTTCATACAATGTTGTGTTTTAGTATGACGCAGATGAGTGCCTCTT
Organism: Phyllomedusa bahiana; assembly: GCA_025379985.1. Lineage (NCBI taxonomy): Eukaryota > Metazoa > Chordata > Amphibia > Anura > Hylidae > Phyllomedusa > Phyllomedusa bahiana. Next base: position 17,802 of record JAODAL010036801.1, read on the forward strand.
AGAATCGCTTCACTATAAAATTCCCTGGGCACTTAAGAGGGCAAAAGTGACCAAAAAACTCAATGGGAATGTTGCCTGATAAAGTCATGTCAGCGAAAGCTGGAAAAAAACAAGCTGAGAGCTCAGGTGGCAACAATAGTGACAGAGTGTGGAGGTGATGGAGGCAGCCAAAGCAGCATGAGTCAGAGAGTGGCACAATGACATTCTGGAGGTGGCAAAAACAGGAGTAGGTCACAGAGTGGCACAATGACAGAGAGTGGAGGTCACGACAGCAGCAGCATGAGGTCAGGCAGTGGCACAATGACATTCTGGAGGTGGCAAAAACAGGAGTAGGCCACAGAGTGGCACAATGACACAGTGTGGAGGTAACGACAGCAGCAGCATGAGGTCAGACAGTGGCACAATGACAGAAAAAACAACGCTTAATTAACCCCTGGATGGAAATTGCGCAAAAGAATTGAGTAGCCACAAACTACGAGCTTTGTAGCGTGTTACAATGGCGTATTTTTTACGCTACACAACAAGAGAAAAAATTGTAATTAACCTTCGCTTGTGAATTATGCTACAGGAAAATTGTATTTTTTGGCGGTGAAAAAGATGGTTTCTTGGAGTCACCACAGCAGAAAAACAACGCTTAATTAACCCCTGGATGTAAATTGCGCAAAAGAATTGAGCAGCCACAAACTACGAGCTTTGTAGCGTGTTACAATGGCGTATTTTTTACGCTACACAACAAGAGAAAAAATTGTAATTAACCTTCGCTTGTGAATTATGCTACAGGAAAATTTTATTTTTTGGCGGTGAAAAAGACGGTTTATTTTGTCACCACAGCAGAAAAACAACGCTTAATTAACGCCTGGATGTAAATTGCGCAAAAGAATTGAGCAGCCACAAACTACTAGCTTTGTAGCGTGTTACAATGGAGTATTTTTTACGCTACACAACAAGAGAAAAAATTGTAATTAACCTTCGCTTGTGAATTATGCTACAGGAAAATTGTATTTTTTGGCGGTGAAAAAGACGGTTTATTTTTGTCACCACAGCAGAAAAACAACGCTTAATTAACCCCTGGATGTAAATTGCGCAAAAGAATTGAGCAGCCACAAACTACTAGCTTTGTAGCGTGTTACAATGGTGTATTTTTTACGCTACACAACAAGAGAAAAAGTTGTAATTAACCTTCGCTTGTGAATTATGCTACAGGAAAATTGTATTTTTTGGCGGTGAAAAAAACGGTTTATTTTTGTCACCACAGCAGAAAAACAACGCTTAATTAACCCCTGGATGTAAATTGCGCAAAAGAATTGAGCAGCCACAAACTACTAGCTTTGTAGCGTGTTACAATGGCGTATTTTTTACGCTACACAACAAGAGAAAAATTTGTTTTTTTCCTTCGCTTGTGAATTATGCTAAGGAAAATTGTATTTTTTGGCGGTGAAAAAGAATGTTTATTTATGTCACCCACAGCAGAAAAACAAGCTTAATTAACCCCTGGATGTAAATTGCGCAAAAGAATTGAGCAGAAAAATAATAGCTTTGTAGCGGTATGTTAATATCAATGCGGATCTTAGTATTTACGACTGCTTAAAAAGAGAAAAATTGTAATTAACCTTCGCTTATGAATTATGCTATAGGAAAATTGTATTTTTTGGCGGTGAAAAAGATGGTTTCTTGGAGTCACCACAGCAGAAAAACAATGCTTAATTAACCCCTGGATGTAAATTGCGCAAAAGAATTGAGCAGAAAAAATGAAGTGGTTTTGTATTGTAAAAACGCTGTTCTTTAAATGAATACAACAGGAACTGGCTTAGATCCCCCTTGGATATTCAATGTCCTGTGAGCAGATAGCATTAAAATGTATATGCAGCTGCACTGGACGCACACTGGACTTCAGATCCAATACCCCAAAAAAATCAGAAATAGTACATTAAGAGAAGCAGTCTCTGAGACAAGCTGAGACACCCCACAAAAATCGCTGTATAAAAATCAGTTCTTCAGTAAGAGCTATCACAATCAGCCGCAGCAGCACCTTCCCTGATCAGTACAGTGAGAGGAGTGTAAGCTCCCAGCGTCGGGCCCGGACTTATATAGTGCGGTGACGTCACAGAATCCCGCCGGTCTCTGATTGGCTTCATCTCTGCACATGTCATGCAGGCTATGCCCTTCTTCCTCCCAGAGTTCTTTGCCCCATGTAACACCATGTGCTTGCAGCCATTTTATCAATGAAAAGCACACTTCGTTCACCCGAAGTTCCCCAAACTTCGACTTCGTTCAGAACCGAAGTTTTCCTGAAATTCTAAACGAATTCCACTTCGTTAGAATCAATTCGCCCACCTCTAGCTGTCACATATCAATACTAAAACTTCAAGGACCATTAAAAAAAAAAAAAGGCAGCCAGATTCTTTAGCCAACCCCAACAATAAACAACCTGTTTTCCTAGTATTTAATAATTAAAACAATGATTAGATAAGCTGTTTCTCTCATCTTAATTAAATACTTTAATAATGACTATCTGATTTACCAGGTGATATGCTGCAAATTAATTATTACTTATGCAAAAGAAAGATAATGTAAAGGACACTGCCCAAACATTACAATTATGTTTATTAAGCCGTAACCATTTGATTTGTATTATGATTAAACTAACAAATGATATTACAAATTATAATCAAAATAGAAAGTAATGAGGATGCTGTTAACTCCTTAACGCCGAGGCCCATTTATTTATTTTTTGACGTTCATTTTTCCCCACTCACCTTCTCAGAGCCATAACTTTTTTATTTTTTCACCTACATAATCATGAAGGCTTTTACTTTGCAGGACAAGATGTACTTTCTAATGGTGTTATTCAAATTAGCATAGCTTATGCTGGGAAACCGCAAAAAAATTCTAAGTGGGGCAAAATGTGAAAAAAAACGTACTTGCGCTATGTTTGCTTTTTACGGCACTCAATCCTCAGTAAAAATAATGTGTTATCTGTATACGTATCTGGCAATACCAAACATGTAGGGTTTCCATTATATTTTGGTACCAAACATTTTCTATTTTTGAAATTTGCCCCGTGGTGACGTTTTCTGCGACCAATAACTTTTTTGTACTAAGAACTACGGACTCGAGTGAGGTGTGGCTGAAGTGTACTTTTTATTGCTACCAGTTTGGAATGGATTCAACTTTTTTGATTAAATTTGATCCAATTTTTAGGGGACGTGAAATGACCAAAAAAAACCAGCAATTTTGGCATTTGGAATTTTTTTCTTTAACGGTGTTCAGTGTACGGGATAAATTATGTAATATTTTAATAGATTGGACTTTTTTAGATGCAAGGATACCAAATATGTGCAACTTTTGTGTTATTTTATTTTTTATTTGTAAAATGGCAAAAAGGGGTTGATTTGAACTTTTAATTTTTTTAATTTTTCTTTTACTTTAACTTTGAGTCTCCCTAGCGATCTTCACCACTAGGGGAAGCGAACATTTTTACAGCCTAGTGCATTGTATAGACAATGCATTAGGGTGTACCAATATGGCGGTTTCCCCACTTCCTGCTTGGGGCGAAAACATGGCGGCGATGGAAGCCTTCACAAGGCTTCCATCAGTTTTACATCAGCTGTTATCTGAAAGCTCAATAGTTCTGTGTGTCTCGACAAACAGAAAACAACTCTTTGTCAAGCTTTGGATTTTAGGTGACCAAAGGCGTTTGGATTCTTTCCGGGCAGCCCTTTTTAAAGCCACAGCCCTTTGGATCTGCCATCCAAGGCTTTTATCATGAGGGACACAACATGGATTTAGAGTAAGATTTGGACAGAGGAAAATAAACAAAGCACAAAAAATACATCTGCTTGACTGAATGAAAGGGAGGCTACATATAGGACAGAAAAAGCACAAATTAGCTTAGAATACATTTATTATTATAATATACACTCACCGGCCACTTTATTAGGTACACCTGTCCAACTGCTCGTTAACACTTAATTTCTAATCAGCCAATCTCACTGCGGCAACTCATTTCATTTATGCATGTAGTCATGTTCAAGACAATCTCCTGCAGTTCAAACCAAGCATCAGTATGGGGAAGAAAGGTGATTTGAGTGCCTTGAACGTGGCATGGTTGTTGGTGCCAGAAGGGCTGGTCTGAGTATTTCAGAAACTGCTGATCTCCTGGGATTTTCACGCACAACCATCTCTAGGGTTTACAAAGAATGGTCCGAAAAAGAAAAAACATCCAGTGAGCGGCAGTCCTGTGGCGGAAATGACTTGTTGAGCCAGAGGTCAAAGGAGAATGGGCAGACTGGTTCGAGCTGATAGAAAGGCAACAGTGACTTAAATAGCCACCCGTTACAACCAAGGTAGGCAGAAGAGCATCTCTGAACGCACAGTACGGCAAACTTTGAGGCAGATGGGCTACAGCAGCAGAAGACCACACCGGGTGCCACTCCTTTCAGCTAAGAACAGGAAACTGAGGCTCCAATTTGCCCAAGCTCATCGAAATTGGACAGTAGAAGATTGGAAAAAACGTTGCCTGGTCTGATGAGTCTCGATTCTGCTAGCGACATTCGATGGTAGGGTCAGAATTTGGGCGTCAACAACATGAAAGCATGGATCCATCCTGCCCTTGAATCAACGGTTCAGGCTGGTGGTGGTGGTGTCATGGTGTGGGGAATATTTTCTTGGCACTCTTTGGGCCCCTTGGTACCAATTGAGCATCGTTCAACACCTTGTGGAATCTATGCCACGAAGAATTGAGGCAGTTCTGAAGGCAAAAGGGGGACCAACCCGTTACTAGCATGGTGTACCTAATAAAGTGGCCGGTGAGTGTAGTGCTATTATATTACACAGCACTGTACAGAGATTGTTATCATCAACATTGGTCTTTGTTGAGGCTCACAGTTTAAACTCCAATTAAACCTATTTATATTTCTTTTGTTTGAGAAATCCAAGTACCCAGAGGGGACACATGCAAACCCAAGGAGCACATACAAATTCCTTGCAGGTGTTGTCCTTGGTGGGATTTGAACCTAGAATTCTAATGCTGCAAGGAAACAGGGTGAACCGCTGAGCCACCGGCTACCCACATTAACTGAACAACCCCCTTAAGCTTTATTGATATTAAACCTTTTGAATTAACATTCTGTTAGCCAAAGAAAAGTGTTAAAGGTACATTCTCATGTTGTGCCACCACAATATAAAACAAAACATCGGCCACATCACCAATGGTGATGCAATTTTGCCACTATTATCATCAAAATCGTGTGACTATTGACCACCTCATGCAGTAATAGATTCCTCTCCATGTGGTGGTCACAACATAAGAATCCATTCCACTCTTTTAAACCAGAAGGTTTGATGTTTTTTTTTTTCAGTATTAATAAATATGGCTGGGAAATTATGGAAAAACCTCTTGACAGTTACATTAAAAATTCTAAAACTATGTTATGCAAATGTCCACCAAAAGACATATGTTTTGCCAGTATACGGTCTGTGGTCTGTATTGTTATGCATACCCCTGGCTCCAAAGCTCTGAAAATACAGCAGACTGCTAGATACTTCACTAGAATACAGAACAGGAAGTGAAAGGGAGAGTTCAAAGATAATAACTGAATCTATATCCCTCTAGCTATGTGGGCATTACAGTAGTTTAAGGCTGATTTTTATTCAAATATATTCCTTTTAAAAGGAAGCCTACACAGATTATTAACTTTCATTTTTATCATATTCAGATTATTTAATTATATTGTGTTTTCCTCTTTTTTTTAACCCCTTACCAACATTTGACATACAGTTATGTCATACAATTGAGCTGCTGTAATAAGACCATGGCATGCTAGGGATTGAGAAACAGTAATGCGCATCACTCCATTTCCCCATTGCCCTTTCCCTCCCCTGTAAGAGGATTGCAGGGTGCCAACTTTTTTTATGAAGGCCTTCAGGGCTGCCATCTCACTACTCTTGTTACACCCTGCCTATGGCCATTATTGTACACTGTTCTGCACTATTACTATTGCAGCATGGTGTACAAGCCATTGCGCCTCTTAGCGGTCAAATACCACAGGAGGACTAAAAGTAAAAAATTTTATTTAAGAATTGGTATCCTTGATTCAATAAAAGTCTGATCTATAAAAATATCGTTTGGTCATTTTGCATTCACAAAAATTAAAATAAAAAGTGATCAAAAATGCGCGTTTATCACAAAATGGTTCCAGTAAAAGCTACACTTCAGCTCACAAAAATGAGCCATCACTCAAAACCATAGATGAAAAAATAGAAAAGTTATTCATCTTAGAAAATGGCGCTGCAATATTTCTGTATAAACGTAAAAAAATGCACTAAAACATAATAAAAACTTAAAAAATTTGGAATCACCAGAATCATGCCAACCTGCATAGTACAAATACCATGTAATTTATGCAAACCTGTACAAACATAAAAACTAAGGGTGACATGTATGAATGGGACCGTTCCAGTTTTCTGGTGTACTTTGAGCCAAAAAGTATGTATGAACAGGCGCACTCCAAACTTTGACGAGATAAGTACTTTTGTAATGTGTCAAAAACACTTTTTAGTGCGACAAAGATTTGGGGCGTTCTGGGGGTGTAGCACCAAATTCATAGAAGTAGACACATTTATGATTCTTTGGCACCAAATCTACGTGCAGAACAGTTAGAACAGCCAGACCAGGATAAAGGTGGTCTGCCTGAGCCAGACTTGTTGTATTAGCACTACAATGCGCCTGTATGTATGAACTGCAGAAGAACAGGTTCATACATTCTGGCGCATTCTACACTGCCTTAAAACTATTTAGAACTGGCCTATCTGCACCAACATTCAAACATATCGCCCTAAACTTCCACAAAAATGGTGCAATTGTATTTTTTATGTTCCACCCCACGATTAATTTTTTTGAGAGATTTTCAAGTTCATTGTATGGTACGGTCAATGGTTCCTGATATGTCTACGTAGATATAAAAATGTTATGGCTCTTGGAAGGTGGAGAGGAAAAAACTGATAAACACAAAAATCTCTGCAGTAACTTCCACTTACAGTGCCATCATATGAGACAGCAGTTTGTCTGGGCTCTGATCTCTGCGGTTAAAACCTTGCACTTTAACCCCACACTTGTTTGGACTTAATGGCTTAATCCACAGCGGCAGGGGCGTAACTACCAGGGTAGCAGGGGTAGCAGTTGCTCCGGGGCCCGTGCACTTCGGGTGGCCCACGCCCCGGGGCAGCTGCTACTGCGTCTGCTACCCCTGTAGTTAAGCCCCTGTGCCCGCCGGCAGTGAACATACTAATTCACTGCGGCGGGCCGGAGCGCGGGGGCCCCTCGATACTGCTTTTAAAAGCCCCGGGCCCCCCGGGCCCAAGCGTTCAGAGGGAGCCCCGCCCCCGGGGAAAAGCAGAACGGGCCGCCGAACGCTCCCCGACTGCTACTTCCCCCGCCTCTCTCTTTGATCAAAGTGGGCGCGCGGGGAAAAGCCCATCACCGCCCCCCCCCCGCTGAGCACAGAGGCTGCAGAGAGGGGTTTCAGGGCGGCGCAACGGGGAGCGTGGACCGAGGTAAAAAAAAACTTTTTTTTTATTTTTTACCTCCCCTAAGCCTGCAGTATAAAAACCCCCCAAAACCCCCCCTGTAATCCCTCTAAGCCGCTGTAATTTCCCCACTAAGTTTTGCTTTTTTTCCCCCAAAGCCCCGCTGTATACCCCCCCCCCAAGGGCCCGCTGATACCCCCCCTAAAACCCCGCCCCGTAAAAACCCACTAAAAAATGCTGTATAAACCCCCCTAACCGCTGTATTTCCCCCCTAAAAACCCGCTTTATTTCCCCCCTAAGCCTGCCCCGTATACCCCCCCAACCGCTTAATACCCCCCCCCCCAAAAATCCGGGTTAAAACCCCCCTAAGCCTGCTGATAACCCCCCTAAGCCTGCTGTATACCCCCCAAGCCTGCTGTATAACCCCCGGGCCCTTAAACCCCAATCTGTAAAACCCCATAACCCGCCTGTAAAACCCCTGAAGCCTGCCTTTTTTTATACCCAGAAAAAGGGTGCCTGTATACGCCCCCTAAAGGGGGCCCCCGGCCCGTTGTATACGCCCCCTAAAGGCTGCCTTAAAGCCCCCCAGCTTGCCTTTTAAACCCCCCAGCCTGCCCATATAACCCCCCAAAAGGGGGCCTATTTTAGCTCTGTCTTTCCCCGCCCTGAATAGTCCCATATTTTCCGTGAAGCCCCGTCTTCCTATATTACCCCTTAGCCCCCTAAAGCTTCCTACCCATAAAAGCCCCCGAAGGCCCCGCCTTTCTACTTATAAAGAGGCCCCTTTAGCTTTCCTAAATCCTTCCCATAAGGCCCCATAGCCCACCTAACCCCCTTTTTACCTGTATGGCTCCCTATAGCTACCTAAACCCCTGCCTGCCCTCCGGCCCAAAACGTTCAAGGCAAACGCTGCCCCCGGGGATAGCAGAACCCGGAAACCCCCGATCCTCCCGACTGCCCCTTCCCCTTTCCGGCTCCTGTGATCACGTGGGCGCGCGGGGGACGTTCCCCCCCACCGCTCCTCCCAGCTGAGCACAGAGGCTGCAGCGCGGCGCTTTGGGGGAGCGTGGGACCCAGGTAAGTAAACTATTTCTTTTTTTACATGCCCCTAAAAACCCGCTGTATACCCCCCAAGCCTCCCTTAATTTTCCCCTTAAAACCGGGGGTAAAACCCCCCCTTTTAAATCCCGCTGTAATAACCCCCCCCAAATGCCCTTTTACCCCACTAAGCCCGCTGAAAATTTTAAAACCCCCTAACCCCGCTGTAAAACCCCCCCCAAGCCTGCTTATACCCCACTAAGCCTGGGTTTATAACCCCCCCAAGCCCGCTTTTATTTCCCCCCTAAGCCGCTGTAAAAACCCCCCAAAACCGCTTTAAAACCCCCAAAACCCGCTGAAAACCCCCAAAACCTGCCCGTAAACCCCCTAAGCATGCTGATACCCCCATAACCTGCTGGGAACCCCCCCTAAGCCTGCCCGTACCCCCCCTAAGCCTGCTGTATACCCCCTAAGCCTGCCTGTAAACCCCCGAAGCCTGCCCTTTTCCCAGAAAGCCTGCCTGTATACCCCCCTAAAGGCCCCTGTTAAAGCCCCCTAAAGGGAAACCTTAAAACGCCCCCAAAAAGGGTGCCCCGTAAAACACCCCCTACAGGCTGCCTATAAAGCCCCCTAGCTTGCCTTTATACCCCACCAACCTGCCTATATAACCCCCTAAAAAGGGTGGGCCCATATAAACTCTAATTCTGGGCCCGCCTGAATAGCCCCCATAGCTACCGTGAAAACCTGTCTGCCCCATAATAGCCCCCCATAGCCCCCAAACTTTCCCACCTATATAGCCCCCCCAAGCCTGCCCTTCCCCACTTTTTAATTTAGGCCCCCCTTTAACTACCTAAATCCTACCCATATGGGCCCCCCATAGCCCCCAAAAAAAACCCCCTTCCCCCCCCTGTTTTTGGGTCCCTATACTACCCAAAACCCCGCCTGCACTCCGGGCCCCAAACGTTCAGAGGGGACGCTGCCCGAGATAGCAGAAAAGGACCGCCGATCACTCCCAAAGGGTTTCTTCCCCCGCCGCTCTCCTTTTGAACACGTGGGCGCGGGTGACGCCCCCCCTCACCCGCTCCCCCCGCCCCTGGGGCACAGAGGCTGCAGAAGGGGTTGCAGCCCCGGGGCCAAACGGGGGAGCGTGGACCGAGGTAAGTAAACATTTCTTTTTTTAAACCCCGCCCCCAAGCCCCGGTTACCCCCAAAAACCCCCTGTAATCCCTCAAACCTGCTGTTACCCCACAAAATCTGGGGTTTTACCCCACAAAGCCTGCTGTATACCCCCCCTAAAAAACCCGCGTAACCCCCCTTTAAGGGCCCGCTGGTTTTAAAAAAACCCCCTTAAAACCTTATACCCCCAAACCCCGGCCGTATTTAAACCCCCCCAAGCCTGCTGTATAACCGCACTAAGCCTGCTTTATACCCCCCTAAGGACCGGGTTTATACCCCCTAATCCTGTTTTTTCCCCCAAAGCCTGCTTATAACCCCCCCAACCTGCTGAAACCCCCTACCCCGCCCCATAAACCCTCGTATACCCCCCCAACCGCTGTATACCCCCTGAACCTGCCTGTATACCCCCGAAGCCTGCCTGAAAACCCAGAAAGCCTGCCCTTTAAAACGCCCCCCCAAAGGCTGCCTGAAAACGGCCCCCAAAAAGGGTTTCCTATAAAGCCCCCAACTTGCCTTTATACCCCCCCCAGCCCGCCCCCATAAAACCCCCTAAAAGGGTGCCCCCTTAAAGCTCTAAGTCTCCCCCCCGCCCCGAAAAACCCTATAGCTACCGTGAAGCCCTTCTGCCTAAAAGCCCCTAAAAGCCCCCTAAAGCTTTTCCTACCATAAAGCCCCCAAGCCTGCCTTTTTCACTTATAAAGGCCCCTTTAGCTACCTAAATCCTAAAACCCATATGGCCCCCAAAAGCCCCACTAACCCCGTCCCAAACCCGTAAAAGGCTCCCTATAGCTACCTAAACCCTGCCCGCCCCTCCCGGCCCCCAAACGTTCAAGGGAAGGGGCCCCGGGATAGCAAAAAACGGACCGCCGATGCTTTCCCCAAATGTTTTCTTCCCCTGCCGGCCCCTCTGGGGATCACGGGGCCGCCGGGGACGTCCCCCTCAACCCCTCCCACCCCCCTGAAGGGACCAGAGGCTGCAGAGAGGCTGCCGGTGCCCATCGGGGACGTGGAAAACCCCGGTAATAAACTATTTCTTATTTTAAACCCGCCCCCAACCTGCTGTAAAAAACCCCCTAAGCCCCCCTGTAAATCCCCTTTAACCTTTTGTAAAACCCAAATAAGTCTCTTTAATTTCCCCCAAAGCCTGCTGTATTTCCCCCCCCAAAAACCTTTCTGAAAAACCCCCCAAAGCCTGCGTATACCCACTAAGGCCTGCTGTATACCCCCCTAAAAAACCTGCCCGTATAAAGCAAAAGCCCCGCTTTATAACCCCCCTAACCTGCAATATACCCCCCAAAACCTGCCCGTATACCCCCAAAGCCTGCGTATACCCCCCCAAGCCTGCTGTATACCCCCCATAAAACCTGCTGTATACCCCTAAAACCGCTGTTACCCCCCTAAGCCCGCTTATACCCTCTAAGCCCGCTGTATACCCCCTACGCCTCCCGTATACCCCCAACCCCGCCTGTAAACCCAGAAAGCCCGCCTGTATACGCCCCCTAAAAGGGTTTCCTGTATACCCCCCCAAAGGCTTGCCTATAAAGCCCCCTAGCTTTCCCTTTTTACCCACCACGGGGCCCGCCTATAAAATTCCAAATAAATTTTGCCCTCTCCACCAAAGGCCCTTATTAAAGCCCCTTGCCCCCAAAATCTGGGAAACCAATACCCCCAAATCCCTTTTACATAGGGCCCTTTTGCTAATAAATTTACCTTTTGGCCCAAAAATTTTTTACCGATTCAGCCCTTTCTTCCCCCTTCCCCTTTTTACATCCCCCAAACCTGTAAAAGGGTTTTTTTCCCCGTGTGGAAAAGCAGGATTTAAAATTAATTTGTAAAATTTTTAGTTGGGTTTTGGTGGGGAAATGGCAACCCCGGCCTCTGGGCCTCCCGCAAAGGGGAAAACACGCTGAAAAAGGCCCCTTTTGAGTAAATTAAAAAAAGTAATCAGCTGAAGAAAATAGTTAATTCCTTTTAATGTTTATACCCCCTTTTTTCCTTTTCTTTAACCTAGCTGTTGAATTTCCCGCATGATATTTCAAATACTGCACTCAACTAGAAGGCATTCAATTAGGAAGGGAGGACTCAGTCACAAGTTAATTGAGGATGGCTACATCCAATAGAGGGTGCTAGAGCATCCAGCTATTTTTCCATAATACCTTTGCTATATGGAAAGACTAGAAATTGAAAGAACAAAAGAAACAGGCTGTTGAGTTCTTTAAAAAATGGACTCCCTTTTATTGAGAGTTTTTTTTAATTCAAAGGAGAACTCATTAAGCCTTTCCGAGGCACTAACCGGTATTTACAGGCAGCCATCTCAGGATTGTTGGACAAACTTGAAATCACCGCAAACTCTTAAAAGCCTTAAATGAGCATGATACTATTGTTGGGCTTCATGATGTTAAAATAAAGTACTGAATGTTGAGGGGATAAAGAAATGTACAGTTTAAGTGAGGGGGTGTAGGTATGGACCATCAGTTGGTAGTTCTCAGGTTGTTGTTATTTCACTTTGTTAATATTTACCTGATTTCCCTAAGGTAGCAAATGAGTTTATGTATAATTGTCTGACATGAAAGATATTGACCTGTATACTTATCCAGTATTCATTATGATGTTTCAAACTGGTGATTTCTATTCTACTCTTCCATTGCCTCACCTTGATGCACTTATTGTTTCTGTATTACTGTGTATAGAACACCAATCAATATGCTTTAGAAAAAAAATTGCTGCAGTAGGAAGAGGTTAAAGGGGATGTATCGCTTCTTTAGTTCGGCTGATTCATACTGCTTTCAGCATCTCAACTCTAGAAATGCAGGGGCGTTTCTTCCCCTCCCAGCAGGCTTCCTTCATCCCCCCTTCACTGTTCATGCTGGCTCCCGATACTCCCCCCCCTCTCGGAGTCCACATGTCACTGTGTCTCTCCCTATGCAGTCTTATTTATAAGAGATATATACATACCACAGGCTGCATTCAATCTAGACTGTGCACTGATCTCTCCTCTCACAGCTGGAGATTTGTTACAGTTAAATCCAGCTTTCTATGAAGGCACAGATCTCCCTTCTATGCAGAGTTAGGCACCGAGACACAACTGTTATGTTTTCTGATTGTAGAATCTGCTGCAGTTTGTTTTTACTAGGTGTGCAGATTGAAATTGCAACGGCCCCTAACTCTGAGTCAGGCAGAGATCTTTTAGCTGCATGTTTGGATCCGTCTTTCGGACCCTAGACAGACCCAAACACGTATCTAATAAATAGCAATGTGATTTACATTGCTTTTAATATGAGACAGCCATCAGCGTTCACATGAGTGATCGCCGATGCGTGTCTCACTGCGTTTTTCGGATTCATCTTTCGGATCCGTTCCAAGAATTCACATGTCAATTCTTGGTCCAAAAGACGCAGCAGGAGCTCTATTTAAAACCATAGAGTGCGATCCTGCTGCATCCAACATGCATCCAAACACACAGCTGTGTGTTGAATACGTGTTAGATCTGTTTAGTATCTGATTGCTGCAGTATTTTTGGATGCGATTTTCGAATCCAACACGGATCTAAAATTGGATCCAAACACACGCCGTGTGAACATCCCCTAAGAGGTAGCATATAAAAGGCATGAAAAGTAGTTGTAGACTGGGCCCCCAGAGTCAACTACGTAAGGGTATAACATTTATTTGTTTTGGTCAAAGCTGTTGCTGCAGAACTCAGGAGATACAGCAAGTTGTTGCTGAGAGCATCATTTTATTTGCTATAACCTTAGTATGCATTCAACTACATGTGGAGGTATTGAAAGAGATGTTGGGGGACGCGCAGATTTCCAGTGTAAGGCTATTGAGAGTCTTGTAGCTATGAGTATATGTTGAAGTACCGTTCTAAATTGAATAGGGAAATCATCTAAAAATAAGTCTAAAACTGCTAAAGTAGGAGCCAGCTGGATGTGAAAGTGAACTATCTCATCTATCAAGCCATTAACCTGGGACCAAAGCGATTGGATAATTGGACAGCCCCACCACATATGTACTATAGTACCTACCTCACCACAGTTCCTCCAGCAAAGTTTGGAGTGCGTGGGCGAGAAATGAGCTAATCGTGTGGGATGTAGATAACATCTAAGGAATTTTTTTTTCATAAGTTCCAGATGGTTAATGCATCTGGAGTGCTTAGTAACTGCGAGAGATGCTGTTAACCAGTCCTGCCAAGGGAAAAAGCAGGATAGTTCCTCCTCCCATTTTAACATATAGTAGGGTTTTACCTCTTTACTGCCTGTTGTTAATAAATTATATGATATTGAGAGGCCTTTACTAAACCCTTTCTTGCAAGTTAGGAAATTATAGTATGGAGTTGGCGTCATGGAATGAGTCGGCCAGTTCCAGGATTGGAGAGCATGCCTAATTTTAAGGTATTGGTAGAAACGGGATCTGGGCAGATCAAGAATTGAACTTAGTTCAGAAAAAGGCCTAAGTGTGTTTGGCTCAAACAGATCACCGACAGACGTAATTCCTACTTTGAACCAATCCGACAATGGTAGTGTAGGTATATTAACCCCTATGACAGAGAGCGGGCAGTTTTGTTTCGAAATATGAACCCAGTATTTAGGGACTACATATTTAAGCCAAGCTTTAACAGCATGTGATAAGGAGAGTAGATGCAACTGAGGTGGTTTAACACCTAGAATAGCAGCTAACAAGATGTCCTTCACGGAGTGGGGTTGAACCACATCATTCTCCATTTGGGACCAAACATGACTGTCTGGAGCAGACCAAAGAAAAAGGACTGGGTCTAAAATTGCAGCTATATTATAGGATAGCAAATGGGGCACCGACATACCTCCTTCTTTAAGAGGCATATACAAATACTGTTTTTTACACCTAGGTCTTCTGTCACCCCAGATAAACCTCAGGATCTGAGATTGCAGTTTGTTTAGAAACTTCAGTGGAAAAAGGTATGGAAGGGATCTGGCTACATATAAAAATTTAGGCAACAAGAGCATTTTAGTGATATTAATTTTTGCTAACCAGGATAGGGGAAGTTTTTCCAATCTATGAATTTCCATTGTAAGAGCTGTGGAGAGGTCCTCTAGATTCACTGTGATAGTGTGCTCTACAGACTTTGTGATCTTTATACCCAGATAAACTATGTGATTGTTTGACCATATAAAATTGAAGCTAGAAAGGTGCCGTTTAGTTTGTGGTGACAGATTCAAAGGGAGGATTACTGATTTAGTTTGATTTAACTTGTAATAGGAAATTAATGAATACTCCTTTAAAAAGTCCATTAATTTGGGAATTGAATTTTCTGGTTGCGTGCACATAATTAAGACATCATCTGCAAACAGGCTGTTTTTGTTTTCTGTTCTGTATTGATCATATTAATGCATGTAATCTCTTGAGAACTTCTAATGAGTTCCGCCAAAGGTTCCACACACAGAATGTAAATTTGAGGAGATAATGGGCAGCCTTGCCTGGTGCCATTTGATATAGGAATAGAACGTGAAAGAAAACCAGTAGTGAATACTCTTGCTGATGGAAGAGAATATAATGCCATCACAGCTTGTAAAAATTGGCCCGTAAAACCAAATTTAGACATAACTTCTCTTAAATAAAGCCAATTGAGCCTATCAAAGGCTTTTTCTGCATCTAGTGATAGAAAGAGCATGGGAGTTCTGTGAGTGTTAGCCATTTGGATTACATTTAGTACCCTCCTAAGTCCATCTCTAGTTTGGCGGGTTTTAACAAAACCTGATTGGTCTTTGTTAATCAGTAAAGGTAGAAATTCGTTTAGGCGAATAGCCAAAATATTTGAATAAAATTTAATGTCATTGTTAAGTAAAGATATTGGCCGATAGTTGGTCACTTGATCTGGAGATTTACCTGGTTTTGGGATTGTGGTTATCAACGCAGATAACATTTCAGCTGGTGCCATGCCCTTAGACACGAGGTGTGGGGATAAGGTAGATACAAATAATTTGTAATACTCATTGGTGAGTCCGTCTGGACCTGGGGATTTATGCAATTTAGAATTAATAATAACATTCTCAATTTCCTTATTTGTGAACGGTTTGTTTAATTCAAACAACTGCTCTTTCGTTAAGGAGGGTAATTTAATTTTCCGTAGAAAAGCTGAAATCTTTTCTACAGATATGGACGGCACTGCAGAGTCATCCTTGATGTTATACAGACTAGTGTAGTAGTCAGCGAAACAATTGGCAATTTCTTGAGGGTTACAGACCTTCCTCTGCGGAGAAACCATTAATGATGCAATTTTAGCTCTGGCTTGGTATTTTTTCACCCACTGTGCCAGTAGTTTGGTAGGTCTATCCCCCTGAAGGTAGAAATGCCACTTTAATTTAGACAGCTGAAATTCAAACTTGCTCAAGTTAAGGTTCCTTAGGTGGGACCTGCACTCCAGAAGAAGTTTCATTATTCTTGGGACTGGGATCAGTTTTAAATGCCTTATCCAATATTTTTAGTTTATCTAAAGTTGTCGTAATTTCAGCTTCCCTTCTCTTTTTTTCTCTGGCAGCTAACTTGATACAGACGCCTCTGATAACCGCCTTATGGGCGCACCATAATATTTCTGGGGAAGGAGCGTTTGGAGTATTTAAATCAAAATATTCTCTCAAAGCAGTTTGTAACTCTTTAACTATATCCAGAGATTTTAACAAGTAATGGTTAATACGCCATGGCATCTGGGGAGGTAGGTAATAATTATCTTTTAGTGTAAGGTATACCGGAGCATGGTCAGACCACGTAATTTGGCCTATCTCCGTATGGTGTATTGAAGGCAGGGTTTGTCTGCTAACCAGAAAGAAGTCAATTCTCGAATGGGTGTTTTTAGAAGCAGAGTAGTATGAGTAATCAATTTCCGCTGCGTGATGGTACCTCCACGGGTCATGTAGGTTCTCCTCCCAAACTAGGTTCTTTAGCTCCGGAGCATAACGGGAACAGCCAGAAGATCTGTCTAACTGTTTATCTATCACCACATTGTAATCTCCACATATAATTAGATGGCCCACAGCAATTTTTTTTTGCTTTTCCCAGGACTTTTGAGATAAAGGATATTTGTTTCGTATTAGGAGCGTAGAGATTAACTAAGGTATAAGGCCTATTATTTAGTTCGCATACAAGGACTATGAATCTACCTTTTGGGTCAATTAGCGAATTTAAACTTTTAAAAGCTATAGTGTCTTTAACCAGGATTGCGACTCCAGCTTTCTTAATCGATAAGGGTGAGAAAACGGCATGAGGGAAGCGTTTATGCTTTAGCCTATGGAAATCTCTTTCTTTAAGATGAGTTTCCTGAATGCAAAGGATGTCACTTTTAGATTTTATAGCATCTTTCCAAAAGTAAGATCTTTTATGCGGGGAGTTGAGACCATTCGTGTTGAGAGACATTATTTTAACTCCCATGACTAATCAAGAGAAGACTTAGTAAAAGGATTAGGTGGGAACAAGATTTGGGGATTTTTTTTCTTCTTAGCTTTTGACCAGAGTGTAGTAACGCTTAAGACCATGACAAAGTTAAACCAACAAAACATTAAAATTCAAACAAATCAATAAAGAGCAAAAAAAACCCGGAAGTAGACAACTTCCCACAAAGGGAAGACCAGCGATGGGGAAAGTCCATAGCAAGTACCTGTAAAGGAAAAAATAGACCTAGACATAAAACTGCGGCATCGGGTCACAAGGGTAACTCGAGAGGGATGAAAGAAATGACTGCATTCAAATGACAATCAGTCAATGGGTCGGTGAATAGATCTCCGAATTTTTTCCGAACAGATCGGCGTAATAGCTTCTGGTTTGTCTTTCCTCTTGGCCTGAGGGGATTGGACTGGTGTGACGAGGAGATCCCAGGAGGCGAGGAGATCTTTGGCGGAAGCTGGTGTAGGGCAAACCAGGGTGGTGTTGTCCTTTGTAATTATAAGCTTCACCGAGAAGCCCCAGTGATAGTTAATATTATTTTCTCGAAGAACTCTAGTCACCGGGGCGAATTCCTTACGTTTCATCATTGTTCCAGCTGATAGATCAGGATAAATGGAAATGTTGCGGAACCTCTCAGGTAGATCACGGTATTTACGGATCGTTTTCAGAAAATTTTCTTTAGTATGAAAAAAATGGACTTTAGCGATGACATCCCGGGGGACTGCTGAAGGGAGGTGTCTGGGTTTTGGAAGACGGTGGATCCGGTCTATGGTAAAATTGAGGTTAGAAGCTTATGGCAAGACAACGGCCATCATATCCATGAGAAATTGTGGAAAGGAATCTTGGGCGACAGATTCTGGGATACCCAGTAATCTGATGTTATTTCTCCTGGATCGGTCTTCGAGATCCAGAACTTTGGCCGACAAGCGGTGAACTTCGTCCTCAAGGGCAGAGTTTGCGTCTATAAGCAGATTATGGGATTTGGCAAATTCTGCCATTTTTTTTTCAACATGCTCGGTTCTGGAAATCAATGCCTGTATATCAGATCTAAGGTCCCCCATCATTTGCTTGAAGTCCCCTTGAAGGGATTCTCAGAATGACGAGAACAGACGATGCAGTGCATGTTCCGTAATACCTGAGGCATCTGAGCCCTCTTGAAGCTCCATATCCACAGATCCCTGCCTGGAGGAAGCTGGAAGAGGCTGAATAGGGTAAGCGACCCTCCCTTTCTTGAGATTGAGACGTTGAATTATTAAAAAATTCAGTAAGCTTCTTGGGTTTAGGATTTCGTTTTGAAGTGCCTCCCATTGGAGTTGGCAGAAAAGAAAACAGCACAGACTTGCTAAGTGGTAGATCAGAGGGAATGTTTCTGAGTAATTCTGCACAAACGTTAACGGAAGAACCGGGACGGGTGGACGTAAGTTCGTCGGCAGTTTCAGAAATGTGGGAGCCCAAAGTACAGGTGCTGTTTTTAACACCTTGTTCAGAGAGTATTAGCCTTGGAAAGCAGGGGGAACTCCGATGTAGCAGAGCTATGAGGCCCTAGTGTCAACGCTGTAGACCTGAGACCCCAAGGGGGGAGGTTGTACTTGTAATGCAGATCCTAATATATCTGGGAGACAACAACTTTTTATTTTGGTTGATTATTGACAGTAGAAGAAGTAAAAGTCCTGTCCCTAAAGGGATGGATATGAAGACTCTGGAGTAATAAAAACTTGTTGAAAGTACAGGGACAATAAGAGCTGTCTATTAGAAGATAAGCTGGTTGATTGAGCTTGGCAAAAAACAACACAGACTTTTTTTTTTTTTCACTCCTTGTTTAAAGAGTATTAGCCTTGGGAAGCAGGGGGAACTCCGATGTAGCAGAGCTGTGAAGCCCTAGTGTCAACGCTGTAGACCAGAGACCACAAGGGGGGAGATTGTATTTGTAATGCAGATCCTTATAACTGGGAGACGACAACTTTTTATTTTGGTTGGTTATTGACAGTAGAAGTAAGAATCCTGTCCCTAAAGGGATGGATATGAAGACTCTGGAGAAATAGAAACTTATTGACAATATAGGGACAATAAGAACTGTCAATTAGAAGATAAACTGGTTGATTGAGCTTGGCAAAAAACAACACAGACTTTTTTTCTTTGTATCCTCAATTAAATAATAATAGACTTGGGAGTCAGGAGGGGTATTCAGTTGAAGCAAAGCTATAAAACCCCCTTGTCTGCTGTAGACCTGAGACCTCAGGGAGAGGGGCTGCAATTGTAATGCACATCTCTGTATGACTGGCAGGCAACCACTTTTTATTCTGATTGAGTACTGTCAATAGAGAAGATATGAGTCCTGTTCCTGGCCAGATGAATATGAGGATTCTAGTGCAGTAAAAACCTGCCGATAAGATGAGGACAGTAGGGGCTGTCAATCAGATGGTGAGCTAGCTGGTTGTGGACTAGACAACACAGTGCAGGAAAGACTTGTCTGGAGATGAGAAGCAGCTCAAACAGCTTGTTGTATGTAACTTGTTTGGAGACCAGAGCCTTAATCCTGAGCTGCAGCACGGTATGGAGGCAGAGGGGCATTAGGGAGGGCTCCTTCGTAGTCTTAAATCTCCCGCCCCTATTACACAAGGCACAGAGAGTTCAGGAGTTTGTTACTGCTCCTGCTCCTACCCCCAGAGATAAAGCGCTCACCTTAGCTGAGACTTTCTTCACCTTGTCCCTCTGATCAGAGGTGAAGGCTCTGACAGTTCTCTTTCAGTGTTGACTGCAGCAGCTCACTCCGGGCGCTGTAGCACAATCAACAGCGCGTGGCGCACTAAAAGCTGGAAGCTGCTGAATCTCTGCTTCTAGTCCCTCACAGGACCTCTCCAGCCCTGCAGATAACTCTCTGACCCTCGCTGGATAAGAAAGAAAAGCAGTCTGTAGGTTTATTTAGGCCGTTTTAGCAGGTCCCTCACGGAGCTCCTTTACTCTGCGACCGACGCCATGCAGGACCAGGCCACGCCCCAATCCATAGTTTTCTATGAGAACTGTGGATTACCGTAATGACTGGGACGTATTTCGCCACGTATTGAGCGCAGTACGCCGCGAAATATACGCGGCAAAATACGTCCCAATTTAAGCCGTGTGAACATAACCTTATTCTGCACATGAGGTACCACAAAGGCTTAAATCGATGGAAACCTTAACCCCTTTTCATCGCATTTGTTTTTTCCTCTCAGCCTTCCAAAAGCCATAAGTTTTTTATTTTTCCTTCTACATAGACATACGAGGGCTTGTTTTTTGCAGGACAAAATGTACCTTTGTAATGGTACAATTGACCATATCATAAAATGTACCGGGAAACACCAAAAATATTCTAAGTGGGGTGGAATGTGAAAAAAAAGTAACTGCACCATTTTTGTGGTAGTTTCGTTTTAATGGAATTCTCTGCATGGTATAAATGACATGTTTTCTGTATTTTAAAAAATAAAGACTTTCAGTCTCCTTACTTTGTTTCAATACTGCTAAATATTTTTATATTTAAAAAAGTGCAATAACCAATTCAAATTCCCATAGTAGCTTTTACATTACCAGTGTATAGATCACGTTTGCTCCCTTAAATGTAGAGGTCTGAACAGACACTTAAAGCGGTAACATATTGGGGTCACCTTGCCGTGGCAAATGGGCTTTTACAGTTTTGATTAAAAATGTACACTAAGAACCTAAATATTTTCACATAATCCAAAGTAGCAGAGATGCTTTTCCAAAAAATTTCTGTTCCCGTTGACTGGTTTTTAGTGCTAGTAGAGTGCTGCTGATATTGTATTGTGTAGGGAAAAACAAAGCAAAGTCCAGTCTCGAAGTAAATAACGGAGAATCCTTTATTCCAAAATGATGGGTGCAGAGGGTACATAAAAACGTGGTAAGCAAACCAACGCGTTTCAGGAGCGATTCAGCTCCCTTGTTCACAGCATGCAGATAACACTCAAATGAGCGAATTAAATAAAGGGCTGATCGCCATACAAGCGATACGTCACTTCCCTTCCATTTGCTTGCTGAGTGTGCAAGACAGTAATATATAAAATAGAAAATATTTAAAATTTTATTAAATATCTTTGCTTAACCATTGTTAATGTATATAAGTATATGTTGCTATTATGGAAGAAATAATATTGGGTTAATGTATATATGCCAGGTCATTGCGAAGATTAAACCCCACTGGCATTCTGGTTTGTAATTCCAGGATCCAGAAGGCTTCTCGCACTAGAACCTTTCGTTGTCAGTCTCCACCTCTCTCTGGACATTCTACTCTTTCTAAGCCAAAGAAAGATAGACTGCTTGTGTCACCAGCATGTTCTTCTACGAAATGCTTTACTACCCCTGAGTAAGTACTGTGTCCTTTCTTAATATTATAAAGATGCTCAGCTATCCTTGTTTTTAATTTACGGATGCTGCATCCTATATATAATTTGTCACATTTACTACAGGTGATACCATAGACTATGTGATCCGAGTCACAATTAATGAACTTTTGTATAATATATTCTTTTTGATGGTCTTGATTTATTTTGAAAATTTTTGTTTTCCAAGCATATTTGCACATATTGCATCTACGTCCACCGCATGGGAAAAAACCCTTTTGCGTGAACCAAATTTTCATATCTTTTTGACTTACAAAAGTACTCGGTGAGATCTCATTGCCTATGGTTTTATTTCTTTTAGGTACACAATTAACCCCTTTCTCCAAAACTGTAGCCAAGGTATTGTCTTGTCTCTGTAGTATGTTTCACACCAACACTCTGCACAGCAGCGCAAATCTCCGTACTCAAGAAGGGTCTCAATTTCACCCCCACTCGGGATTTCAAATTATTTGAGACCATGTTGGATATCAACAAATTTACAAGGACTCTAACAGTAAAGAAATATTTTGAGGAACAAACAGAAGATCTTAGTATCAATGAATCGGAGAAGATCCATAACAATCATGACAGGCTGGACAACGAATATACTGATATGATGTTTAATGAACAACTAACTCTCATCACCTTAAAAAATTTGGACGATGAAGGAAGTAGTCAATATATATGCAATGATGATATAACATTGAAATACGGTAACCCCTCATTTTATCCGCTCAAGTCTCGTTCCATGGCCATGGATGCTTTCCAGGCAACAATGGAGCGAGACTTAAGAAAATTAGCGAATGAAAATAATTCATGTGATAAATCTAAAGGCATAGATAAAAGAAAATATAACATCATCTTGAAAGAAAAACAAGCGATAAAAGAATTAAAGGAAAATAATAATTGGATAATCAAAAAAGCGGATAAGGGAGGGGCAACCGTTTTAATGGATTCAGCTTTGTATAAAAAATTGTGTATGGACATTCTAAGCGATACAAACACCTATCGAAAATTAAAAGAGAACCCCATTAGCACATTTCAAAAAAAGTTTTTGAAACTTTTAGAAGAAGGTATACATTTAGGAGCCATAGACGATAGACAGAAAAAATATTAAGAAATAAAAGAGGCACAAGTCCCTATCTTCCATGGAATCCCTAAGTTACACAAAAATAAATTTCCTCCGGGACTACAACCCATTGTATCCAGTCAAAATAACTTTACAGAAAGATTGAGTACATTTGTTGATACATACTTACAGCCGCTGGTCCAGATAGCACCTGGATATTTAAAGGACAGCAAAATGGTATTGCAAAAATTTCAGAATTTGACATGGTCGACTAACTACACATGGTTAAGCTTAGATGTAGTAAGCCTTTACTCGAACATATCCCATGAACAAGTACTGCCATCTCTACAATACCATCTTAATAAACATAGCTTATATGATGAGGGGCTCAAACTGTTCCTATTGGAGAGTGTGGATTTCCTCTTGAAACATAGTTACTTTAAATTTGATAATAGTTATTACCTGCAATGCATGGGAGTACCCATGGGGGACACTTCTTCCCCATCCATCGCGAATCTTTATATGTCGTGGTGGAAACAACAGGTAATTTTTGATATAGGTAACCCTTTCAGTTATTGTATACTCTGGTATGGGCGCTACATCGATGACCTCTTAATTGTTTGGGGTCACGATGTGGCGTCCATACCGGAGTTTGTGGATTATTTAAACTTGAATACGCTGAATTTGAGATTTACACATACATATGACAAGGAAAAAAAATTTTATTTTTGGATATTCTTTTGAGGGATTCCACACTCTCCAAGGTAACTACTGCTCTAATTGTAAGCCCAACGCGGCAAAAACCCAGCAAAAG
>JAODAL010036802.1:0-41211 GCA_025379985.1 Phyllomedusa bahiana
GGGGCTATGGGGATTTTTTGGCCATTTCACAGGGCTTAAATGGGACTAATTCATCCCGTAATTAGCGCCGTACTGCGTGTTTTTAGGGCGAATCCGTCCCTTCAACGGAAAACCACATTTTCTCAAAAGGAACATGGTTTACGTCCCTTTCCCCGCTCAGCGAATACGCCGCGGGGGAGATAAGTGACATGTCATTTACTAGCGGCGTCTACGTGCCGCTAGTAATAATAGTCTATGGGCCAGTGAGGTGCCGGCCCCCCACTCCCGCCCTGCCCCCGTCCACACGACGTAATTACGCCCCGCAATTAAGCCGTGTGAGCCTAGCCTTATCCTTTCCGCTAAATGCCCGGGCAGTATTTATATTTTAATGTCATTGTTGTTCATCACAGGATTTCAGGATGCGTTTCCCTTTTGGGACCCTCCTGAGGTCTAAGGGAGGGAATGGAAATTCGGTTCCTTTGCCTCCTGCACCCCCGTCTCTCTGGAGAGGCCAGCCTTGTTCAGCTCCTTTGTTGATGTGTGACTTTGTCACCCGGGCTGGTGCCACGAACACGTATTGGGTTTCTTCTCATTTAAACAAAGAAGGATCTCTTGTCCCGCCACCTTGTAGGAGCCTTCTGATCCCCAAATAGGTACAGGAGGGGCTCTTCTCTTGTGATAGACTCATCCTCCTGTACTTTTTGTGTGACTGCTGCACTTTATGTGCGTAGGTGAGGAGGCTTCCTATGAAAAATAAAGTGGCCGTCCCTCTGACCAAAACCCAAGAGGTGACGGGGGCTTCTGAATTTATGTGGCAGCGAGCACCTCATGGGTTTGGCTCAGTCCTGGCGTCCCTTTTTTTCTTTTCTTCTAAACTCTGAAGTACCAATTTTTGGAAAACAAAATTCACAAGAAGTGTAAAAAAATGAACAACCATACATACAGGTCACTTAGCTGTGCCAAGTCATTGAGTATGTACAGCTCCAGAACAGCATACGTCATAAGCATGCCCGAACTGGCCATAGGGCAAACCGGGCATTTGCCTGGCGGGCCGCTGAGGTCCGGGCCGCAGGGCTGGTTCGGATCGCCCGCTGAGGGGACCAGTGTTTCCCCCCGGCGGGCCCAAAGTCCCGGCGCCAGTCTGTGGTTCGCTACAGGGGCCGCAATGGTCGCATTAGCGACCGGACCCCTGTGGCAGGGGGCCGACAGGCCCCCCTCGCCACATGGCTGCACGGCCGGGTCACCGACCCAGCCGTGCAACCATCACGGCCGCCGCCTGCACTGCGCGGTGCAAGCAGCGGCCGAGGCTGAACAGCGGGGATCTTCTGATCCCGTCTGTTCAGTTCCCAGGAGGCCGCGGGGCAGGTGCGCGATGAGTTGATGTCATCGCGCCCATGCTCCGTGTCCCGGGCTCTGCTGCCAGCGGCCGCTTCGGACGGACGTGGAGAAGAGGCAAAGACATCAGGTGAGTAAGAGTATTTTTTTTTTTTTTTTAACTACTAGCCCTGCCTGGCTATATACTGCCCTGCCTGCTACCCATATACTGGCCTGCCTGCTACCCATATACTGCCCTACCTGCCTATATACTGCCTTGCCTGCTACCCATAGACTGCCTTGCCTGGCTAGCTATATACTGCCCTGCCTGGCTATATACTGCCCTACCTACCTATATACTGCCCTGCCTGGCTACCTGTATACTGCCCTGCCTGGCTGGCTATATACTGCCCTGCCTGCTACCCATATACTGCCCTGCCTGGCTATATACTGCCCTGCCTGCCCATAAACTGGCCCTGCCTGCCCATATACTGGCCCTGCCTGCCTACATGCGCGCCCTGCCCAGCTCCTTGGCTATTTAAACTGGGGGGCAGCCCCAGCTACCGGGCTAGTTACTGGGGGCAGCCCCAGCTACCTGGCTAGTTACTGGGGCAGCCCCAGCTACCGGGCTATTACTGGGGGCACCCCACCTACCTGGCTATACTGGGGCCAGCCCCAGCTACCTGGCTAGTTACTGGGGGCTGCCCCAGCTACCTGTCTCGTTGCTGGGGGCTGCCCCAGCGACGTGTCTAGTTGCTGTGGGCAGCCCCAGCTACCTGTCTAGTTACTGGGGGCAGCCCAGCTAACCTGTCTAGTTACGGGGGGCAGCCCCACTACCTGTCTAGTTACTGGGGGCAGCCCCAGCTACCCTGGCTTTTACTGGGGCAGCCCCAGCTACCTGGCTAGTTACGGGGGCACCCCCAGCTACCTGGCTAGTTACTGGGGAAGGCTCTGTTTACCTACCTAATGGGGTCTACCTATTACATCCACTTATCTACATTTTTTAATTCTAATTTTTAGGGTCCAACATATCCTGTTTGGGGAATTGATAGGAAAGTGCTGGATAAGAGAGGAGTCTAAGATGTATTTGTGGTAAATTCTACAGAGACGAGTAGTGGCCGGGAGAAGAAGACATTGCATGCTGTACTGGACAGAGAAAGAAATGGAAGGGAACGACTCATCAGGGAAGACATCATGGAGGTTTTGGGGCCCAGATGGAGAAGAAAAGAGAAGAGAACAACTCCCATCAGAGATGGATGTCTCCTGTGAGCCCCTGCTGTCAGTGGGTAATTTTAACTTCTGGGGATTGAGTCAGTGCTGTTTCATGTGATGGTGACATGACTACTGGTGATGTGATTGGGGGGGTTGTAGGTTATGCTGGTGCTTATGTAGTGTCAGTGAGGGCTTGTTCCTGATTGTAAAGTGCACACCTGACTGATGAGGGGTTTCTCTGCACCACTTTCTTTCTTGCTTTGTATTAAAGGAGCCTCATACGGAGCGGTTTTGTTGCATTTTTAAATGCGTTTTTTGTGCAGAAATGTACAGCATTAACTGCTCTGCCTGTCTGCCCAAAAAAAAAAATCAAAAATGCACCAAAACTGCTCTGTGGGAAAGCAGCTTTATAGTGTAGGTTATTTAGAAATGGTGAGGTTGCGAGAACAAGGGACATATTGTAAGCGGATATTGAATGTGGGCTGCTGGGGGCTTAGTGCCAGGGCTGATTTTTATTCCCAGTCCGGCCCTGGTCCTAAGATAGAGATGCACAGCACTGAGATGAAAGATGAGCATGCACATTCCCTATCATCAGCAACGGAAAAAATTCCGGTAGCCAAGCATTCCCACTGCCGGGCCCTGGGCCAGTACCCCCTTATGTGCTCCCAGTACTAATCCTCACAAGGTCTGAGAGGAATTTGTCGCCTTCCGGGCCCTTACACCCTGCAATCCTGGCTCACCATTGGGGGAAACCAGCTATATTTTGAGGAATGGACTAAAGCATAAAAGGAAAGAACTTCAACTGTCAGCATGTCCAGGCTGTTATCATGGGTTAGTAGAGGACATTACAAAGAGGTATTAGGAAGAGAGAACTACAATTCCCAGCATTTCTTTGGTTTGCTCTTGGCACTCAAATCCGTCTGTTTTTCCCCATACAAAGCAATGGAGCCTCACAGAGCGGATTCTCCCTACAGAGCTCCGGCCCCTTTTGATGTCATCATGGGAACTGCAAGCAGCTCCACCTTCTTCATCCCTCAGGTGATGTGACCGGCAGGTACATATTAGGTTGTGCTGGGTGTGCCCGTCTTCCCTGGTGTGGTCATCATGGGAGCTGTTCGAAGGTTACTCCATAATTGCATCTTGGTGAGAGTCCAGGCCTGGGAATAGCTGTAGCTGTGTTACCTGCTGCCGAGTGATCCTCTCATTCCACAGCATAAGGACGCGTTCACACACTGCAGCTTAACCGTGTGGTTGTAAAGGGCAGTTTTCTGTGACTGCACTGGGGTTGTGCTGATCACTGCTGCCTCCTGTGTCTGCGCCGGGGTTGTGCTGATCACTGGCGCCTCCTGTGTCTGCGCTGATCACTACCGCCTCCTGTGACTGCACTGGGGTTGTACTGATCACTGCCGCCTCCTGTGACTGCACTGAGGTTGTGCTGATCACTGCCGCCCTCCTGTGTCTGCACTGGGGTGCCATCACTGCCCTCCTGGTTTTGCACTGGGTGTGCCCGATCACTGGGGCCCTCTTGTTTACCACGGGTTGCACTGAATCACTGGGCCCCCTCCCTGTTCCCGCACTCGGTTGCATGCTCACTGCCGCCCCTCCCGTCGTGCTGATCACTGCCGCCTCCTGTGTCTGTGCTGATCACTGCCGCCTCCTGTGTCTGCACTGAGGTTGTGCTGCTCACTGCCGCCTCCTGTGTCTGCACTGGGGTTGTGCTGATCACTGGCGCCTCCTGTGACTGCACTGGGGTTGCACTGATCACTGCCGCCTCCTGTGACTGCACTGGGGTTGCACTGATCACTGCCGCCTCCGTGTCGCACTGTGTGCGCCTGCTCACCTGCTTGCCCTCCTGTGCCTGCGCTGGGGTTGCGCTGCTCACTGCCGCCTCCTCTGTCTGCACTGGGGTTGCGCTGCTCACTGCTGCCTCCTGTGCCTGCGCTGGGGTTGCGCTGCTCACTGCCGCCTCCTGTGTCTGCACTGGGGTTTTACTGATCACTGCCGCCTCCTGTGTCTGCACTGGGGTTTTACTGATCACTGCCGCCTCCTGTGCCTGCGCTGGGGTTGCACTGATAACTGCTGCCTCCTGTGTCTGCACTGGGGTTGCGCTGCTCACTGCCGCCTCCTGTGTCTGCACTGGGGTTGCTCTGATCACTGCCGCCTCCTGTGTCTGCACTGATCACTGCCGCCTCCTGTGTCTGCGCTGGGGTTGCGCTGCTCACTGCCGCCTCCTGTGTCTGCACTGGGGTTGTGCTGATCACTGGCGCCTCCTGTGTCTGCATTGGGGTTGCGCTGCTCACTGCCGCCTCCTGTACCTGCATTGGGGTTACGCTGCTCACTGCTGCCTCCTGTGCCTGCGCTGGGGTTGCACTGATCACTGCTGCCTCCTTTGTCTGCACTGGGGTTGCGCTCCTCACTGTCGCTTCCTGTGTCTGCACTGATCACTGCCGATTCCTGTGTCTGCACTGGGGTTGCACTGATCACTGCCCCCTCCTGTGTCTTCACTGGGGTTGCGCTGCTCACTGCTGCCTCCTATGTCTGCACTCGGGTTGCACTCCTCACTGCCTCTTCCTGTGTCTGCGCTCGGATTGCGCTGCTCACTGCCGCCTCCTGTGTCTGCACTGGGGTTGCTGCCCGCTGCTGCTTTGTGTCTGATGTCAGGCTGTGCTGCTGCTTTGTGTCTGATGTCAGGCTGTGCTGCTGCTGGGGCTCTGATTCAGGGTGTGCTGCTGGTGTGTGTCTGATGTCAGGCTGTGCTGCTGCTTGTGTCTGATGCAGGCGTGCTGCTGCTTTGTGTCTGATGTCAGGCTGTGCTGCTGCTTGTGTCTGATGTCAGGCTGTGCTGCTGCTTGTGTCTGATGTCAGGCTGGCTGCTGCTGGTTTTGTCTGATGTCAGGCTGCGCTGCTGGTTTTTGTCTGATGTCAGGCTGCTGCTGCTGTTGTGTCTGATGTCAGCTGTGCTGCTGCTTTGTGTTGATGTCAGGCTGTGCTCGCTTGTGTGTCTGATATCAGGCTGTGTTGCCCGCTGCTGCTTTGTGTCTGATGTCAGGCTGTGCTGCTGTGTGTCTGATGTCAGAGTTTGCTGCTGCTGTGTGTCTGATGTCAGGCCGTGCTGCTGCTTTGTGTCTGATGTCAGGCTGTGCTGCTGCTTTGTGTCTGATGTCAGGCTGTGCTGCTGCTGTGTGTCTGATGTCAGGCTGTGCTGCTGCTTTGTGTCTGATGTCAGGCTGTGCTGCTGCTTCCTTGTGCCTGTGTAAAGGCCCTCCCTGCTGCTTTGGTGTAAACTTTTTTGTGCAAGTGGGCTGTCTGCTGTTTTGGCTGTGACTGTCTCCCCCCCCCACCCCCACCCCTTTTCTAGGCCCAGGCTGGCTGCTTTTTGGGCTGATGCACCCTTGTTCTGCTGCTTTGTGTCTTGTGGTTCCGGCTGGGGCTTGCCGGCCGGCCTTTTTTGGGCGGGATGCCCGGGCCCGGTGCCTCCCTTTTTGGGGGTTCTGTGTCGGGCTGATGCGGGCTGCTTTTTCCCTTAAGTCGGGCCGGTTTGCTGCTTTGTGTCGGCCCGGCCGTGCTGCTGCTTTGTGTCTGATGTCAGGCCGTGCTGCTGCTTTGTGTCTGATGTCGGGGCTGTGCCTGCTTTGTGTCGAGCCCAGGCTTGCTTCTTTTTTTTTCTCCTCTTTTTCTACCTTCCTTTTTGTGTCTAAAGTCGGTGTGTTTTTTGGCGGAAGGGGGGGGGGAGGGGGGGGGGGGCCCGGGGGGGGGAGGTGGGTTGCGTGGGGTGGTTTTTTGGGTTTGTTGTGTTTTTTTTGGGATGTCTTGGGTGTCTTTGGGGGTTGGTGGCGGCGGGGGTGATGGGGGGGGGCGGGGAGGGGGGGGGGGAGTATGGGGGTGGGGGGGGGGGGAGGTTGTGGGGTTTTTGTGGGTGGGGCGGGGCCGGGGGGGGGCGGATGTGGGGGCGGTTTTGGCGGATTTGTGCGGCTGTTTTGGGTTCTGTTGTAAGGCTGGGCTGACCCCTTTGTGTCGGTAGGGTTCTGCTCCGGAGCGGCGGGGTGTTTGGCCCCCCGCTTTTTCTGGGCTGCGCTTTGTTCTGATGTCAGGCCGTTGTTTTCTTGCGGGTTTTCTCGGGGTGTAGATTTTACTCCCTTGCTGTTTTGGGGTCTGTTTCATTCTGGCGGGGCAGGCGGGGGGGGGGGTTTTAAAGGTCTCTGATTTTCGATTTGGCGGCTGCTTTTTTGTCTGTTTGCAGGCCGTCTGCTGCGTGGGGCGATGTCGGGCCGTGCGCTGCTTTTGTCTAAATGTCAGGTTGCTGCTCCCTTTGTTTTTCCCTTTTTGTCGTGGTCAGTCCCCGTGAGCTGTTTGTTTTGTCTGATGTCAGGTTCCTGTTTTGGCACAGGGGGCGGGGGGTGTCTGATTCACCTTGGTTTGGGGCTTGTAGCCGTTGTGTTGGTTCGGATGTTCAAGGCTGTGCGGTCTGAGGCGGCCTGCTGTCCTTGTCAAGTGATTTTGGGCTGGGGCTTTGTTTTGGGATGTCGGGCCGGTGCTGCGGCTGTTTTCCCCTGATTTCACTTTGCTGCGGTTTGTGTCTGATTTTCAGGGGGTTTGCTGCTCCCTTGGTGCGGGATGTCACCCGTCTGAGTTTTCGGGCGGCCGGGCCTGGTGTCTGTTCAAAATTTCGGGCTTTTGCATGCGCTTTCTTCTGGTTCTATGTCAGTTTTCCCGCTGCTTGTGCGGTGGCGTTGTCTGATGTGGCTGAGGGGCTTGCGCGGTTTTTCTGATGTCGGGTTTCCCGTGCGTTCGAGTCGGTGTGGTCTGGTGTTTTTCCGGGATTTTGCTGCTGCTTTGTGTCTGTTCAGGCCTGCGTTTGGGCTGTTGTTGTTTTTCAGGCTGGGGCCCCCGCTGTGGGGTCTGATTTTTAAATTTTCTGCTTTTTCATGCAGGCCAGGCTGCTTTGTGTCTAAAACCCCTTGGCGGTTTTGCTATGGGGGGCCGTCTTTGTGTCTGAAGTCGGGGCGGGCCCGGGCTTTTTCTGGCCGGAATGGGCGGTTTGGGTGGCTGCTCCCGGGGTGTCTATGTAAAGGTTGCTGGCAGTCTGGTGCCGGGTGTCTTTTTGTTGTAATGCACCCGTCTGCTTTTGTGTCTGATGTCAGGCTGCATTTCTGCTTGTGTCGGAAGTCAAAATTTTGGCTGCGGGTTTGTGTCTGAGGGTGGGCTGTCCCTTCGGTTTTGGGTTTCTGATGTCGGGGTTTGGCTCTGTTTCCTGTTTGTCTTTTGGCGGCTGTGCTGCGCTTTGTGTCGATGTCAGCTGTGCTGCTGCGGGTGGGGTCTGATGTCAATTTTTGCTGCGGGCTTTTTTGTCTGATGTCGGCCGTGCTGCTTGGGGTGTCTGATGTCGGTTTGGCTGCTGCTGTGTGTCTGTTTGCAGGCCGTGCTGCTTGTTTTGGGGTTCTGATGTCGGGCCCCCGGCTGCTGCTTTTTGCTGATGTCGGGCCCCGTGCTGCTGTTTTTGGGGGTCTGATGTCGGGCCGTCTGCTGGCTGTTTTTTCTGAGGGCCAGGCTGTGCTGCGCTGTGGGGCCCTGTTGTCAGATTTTTGCTGCTTTTTTGTGTCTAAATGTCGGCCGGCGGCTGCTTTTGGTCTGATGCCCAGGCGGGGCGGCTCCCTTTGGGTTTCCTGATGTCAGATTTTTGCTGCTGCTTTGTGTCTGATGTCAGGCCGTGCTGCGGGCGTGTTTTCTGATTAAAGGCCCGTGCTGCTGCTGTGTGTCTGATGCCCGGGCCCCGTCTCCCTGCGTGTGTCTGAGTCAATTTTTGCTGCTGCTTTGTGTCTAAATGTCGGGCGGGTGCGTTTGCTGTGGGGGCTGTTTGTAAAGGGGTTTGCTCCCTTGCTTTGTGTCTGATGTCGGGCCGGCTGCTGGGTGTCTGATGTCGGGCTGTGCTGTTTGCTGGTGCCCTGTTTGTCAATTTTTTGCTCCCTGCTTTGTGTCATTTTCAGGCTTGCGGGCTGCTGTTTTTCCCTGATGTCAAAAGTTTGCTGCTTGTTTTAGTGTCTGATGCCCAGGCCTTTCGCTGCTGTGTGTCAAATGTCAGGCTGTCGCTGCTGTTGTCTGATGTCAGGCCGTGCTGCTGCTGTGTGTCTGTTGTCGGGCCCGTGCTCTGCTTTGTGTCTGATGTCAAGGCTTTTGCTGCTGCTTTGTGTCTGATGCCCGGGCTGTCCCTGCTGCTTTTGCCCGATGTCAGGCTGCGCTGCTGCGGGTGCCTGATGTCAGAGTTTGCTGCTGCTTTGTGTCTGTTTCCCGGGCTTTTCTGCTGCTTTGTGTCGAGTCAGATTTGCGCAAGTTTTTTTCCCTGATGTCAGGCTGTGCTGCTGCTTTGTGTCTGATGTCAGGCGCTCTGCTCCTTTGTGCCCGGGATTTTCACCCCGCACTGCTGCTTTGGGTCTGATGTCAGAGTTTGCTGCTCCCTTTTGTCTGATGTCGGGTTTTGGCTGCTGCTTTTTTCTGATGCCCTGGCTGCTCTGCTGCTGGTGTCCTATTCAGATTTTGGGCTGTTTGTTTTGGGTCGAGGGTCAAGGCCGTGCTGCTCCGTGTTTTCCTGATTCAGGCTGTGTGCCGGGTTTTCCCTGATGATCGGGCCGTGCGGGCTGCTTGGTCTGATGTCAGGCCGACCCCTGCGGCTTTGTGTCTGATGCCCAAGCCGTGCGCTTTTTTGGTGTATATTTGGGCCGTGCTGCTGCTGTGTGTCTGGTGTCAGGCCCGTGTTTGTTTTGCTGTGTGTTTTGATGTCGGGCCGGGTCCCTGCGCTGTGTGTCGATTTTCCAGGCGGGGCTGTTTGGTGGGTGCCCTAAATTTTAAAGGCCCGTGCTGCTCCCTTTGGGTGTTTTGGTTTGTCCAAGCTGTGCCTTGGCTGCTTTGTGTCTGAGGTCAGGTTGCGGGCTGCTGTGTGTCTGATGTCGGCTGCGCTGCGTTTTTGTGTCTAAAATGTCAGGCCGGGCTCTTTTTTTGTTTTCTGATGTCGGGCCCCCGTCTGCTGCTTTTTTCTGGGGTCAGGCAGTGCTGCTGCTTTGGGTTGTCTGATGCCCGGCTTTTGCTGCTGCTTTGTGTCTTTTGTAGGCTGTGCGGCTGCTCTTGTCAATGTCACCCTGTGCTGGGGGGCTTTGTGTCTGATATCAGGCTGTTCTGCTCGCTGTTATCCTCCGTGAGCTCAGCTTGTGTGTGCCTTTTTTATCGGGGGGAGCTCAGCCCTTGTGCGGGCGCGTGCCCTCCCCCTGTGAGCTCACCCTTG
Source organism: Phyllomedusa bahiana (assembly GCA_025379985.1). Taxonomy (NCBI): domain Eukaryota; kingdom Metazoa; phylum Chordata; class Amphibia; order Anura; family Hylidae; genus Phyllomedusa; species Phyllomedusa bahiana. The sequence goes on from JAODAL010036802.1 coordinate 9,779, forward strand.
TGCGGCACGCTTTTCCATCCTCTGTGAGCTCAGTTTTGTGCGCGCGCTGCCCACCCTCCGTGAGCTCAGCTTTTTGCTCCCGCGTGTCACCCCTCTGTGAGCTCAGCTTGTGCTGCGCCCCCGTAAATCCTCCTGAGCTCAGCTTTTTGGCTGTCGCGGGCATCCTCTGTGGGGGCTCAGTTTGGTTGCTGCGTGCTGTTGTCCTCTGTGAGCTCACGGGTGCTGGGGCCCCTGTAAATCCTCGTGGGGCCAGCTTTGCTGTGCCCCTTCTCCTCGGTACCCTCATTTGTGCTGCTCGGGGCTTTTTCTTTTTAGCGGGGGTTTTTTTGAGGGTCGCCCGTTTTCGGTATAAATGATGTGTTTTCTGTATTTGGTTGATACGATTCCAGTGATACCAAACGTGTGCGCTTCTCATTATGTTACTGGCAAAAAAAAGTCCCCGACATTTCCCCCTTTCTCAAAATTTTTGGGGCCCATTTTTTGCCACCAATTGCTTCTGTGCGTCTCCCTACAGACTTAAAAGGGATGAAGGGGTTTGGGTGGGGGCTGCAAGTCCGTTTTATTGCTACCAGTCGGGAAATACGGGAACCCCTGTTTTGCCCCACTTTTTTCCCCCGGAATTTTTTGGGGAAGGGAAAAATGAAAAAAGAAAACCCCCAAGGGTTGGCGTTTGGAATTTTTTTTCCCCGGGTTCCAGCGCCCCGGGGAGGGGGATATGTGATATCTAAATAGATCGGAAATTTTTGGTTTTTTCCAAATGCAGCGATGCCCATTATCTGTCACTTTATTTATTTTTTTTTTTTGTAAAATGAAAAAAAGGGAGGTATTAAAACTTTTAATGGGCCGCTTGGTATTTTTAAAATAGGGGGGTAGGGCACCCCCCCGGGTATGCGCTCCAAAATGTCCTCAATCGGTAGGTAGATATATAGGTCCCTGAAAGGCGGGGCCTGCCTTTAAAAAATTTTGGGCCCCATACAGCCAAAGTGCCCTGGGGCCCCCCTCCCCTGTCCCGCCCCAAACACGCCCCTTCCCCCCGGCACCACCCTTTAAATGCTGTACCCCCCCCCTTTTACGTCCTCATTAGGGGGATTTTCCCTTTTTGGAAAATATTAAATTTGTTTTGGCCCCAAAATTTTAAACCTGCCAACCCAAAGCCAAGGTAGACACTTTTGAACGGGCCCTACCTACCTAACTTTAAATTTAAAATTGGGGGAAAATGTGAAAAAAAGTACAAAAATTTTAAAATTAAAAAGGGTTTTTCCCATTTTTTTTTAAAAAATTTTGGTTTAAAGGCAAACAAACCTTGGTAAAATGAAATTTTCTCTGTTTTCCAAGTTTTAAAACCATCCGCCAATAACCCAAAAATTTGGTTTTTGGGGAATTTTGGGTTTTTGGGTACCATAAAAAAAATTTCCCGTTACCCATTTTTGGAAAATGGCAAAAAAACAAACCCTTTAGTGCGGGAAATAACTTTTTTTTACTAACACCTTTCCAAACCCAGTGAAAGGGGGCAATTTTTTTGGGGGGCCTAAGTGGACTTTTTTAAATTTCAAACCAAAATTGGAAAAAACAGGCCCCTTTTTTGATCGATTTGATTCTAATTTTTTAGAAGGAAAGTGGGAAAATTTCCCAAAAAAAATGCAATTTTGGGAAATTTTTAAATTTTTTTCCCACATGTTTTGTGTATGGAAAAATCTCCACCCCATCGGGGGCAAAAACCGCCAGAAAGTGGCCGTTTTTCTCCAATGCCCACTGCGGTTTTTTTGCAGGGTTTGTTAAAAAAAAAACCCCGGGGCCTTTCCCCCGTTTTTTTCCCCACCCCAAACAATTGGGATTACAAACTTTTCAAGAAAAATAAAAGCTTTTGGGGGTATTTTAAAGGGAACCCTTTTTTGTAAAAATACCCCTGCGCTTTAAAACGGGGGAGAGAAAAGAAAGAGCTGTGGAGACTTCAGCGTGTCTTTTTTCCCATTATAGTCTATAGAGCTGCCCCCCCGGGAAAAGGGCGTCTTCGGGGCTTTAAAAAAAAAAACAAAACCAAAAAAAAAAAAAACCCAAGATACATTGTAAAGCTGGGGCCAAAATTTGGGGACATAGCCCCCTTGGGGGGAAACTGTTGTTATATTTTTTTTTAGTTGGGCTTTTTTTAGATGGGAAAAACCACCAAATATTGGGAAAAATTGTATTTAAACTTATTTTGGGAAAAAGGCAAAAAGGGGGGTGATATCAAAATTTTAAAGGTATGTTCCCCCCCCCCGGGGTCTTGCCTCCATATAAAACCCTCCCCCCTTTTTTGATGGGGTCTCTGGTTTTCCCTCAAACGGGCCCAGAGATGGATCTAAACAATTTAAACAGTGAAATTTTCACTGCGGGAATGACCGACACGCCCGCGGTGTTCACATTAAAAGGGTCGCCGCTGCGTGTTTTTCCCCCCTGCCTGTCGGGGCCCCCTTTTTTGGGGTTGGGGTCAAAGAATAGCAAACACTTCTTTTATGGCATCCCCAAGACGGACCCCGACAGGCGCGGTTGGGAAAAAACACACGGGGATCTCTTTATGTGAATGCCCTGCGTGCCCCCCCATTGCCCCCAAATGGGGAAAACTCACGCTAATTGGTTTGAATTGCGCCCTGGGTCCGTTCTGAAGGGGAAACCCGAGACGGGATCCGGGGGAAATATGTTTATAAGGGGGGCAAAAACGCCGGGGGAACATACCCTAAGTCAAGTTCAAACAGCTTATTCAAGAAGTTAAATTTCGGGAGGGGTTTCGCCCACAATTACGGGTGTTTCGGGGGGAGGGGAACCGGCAGGGTTTCCGGCCCCATAGACATTCATTATTCTCACAATTTTAAATTTACTGCCCACTAATTGACATTCCCTTCTTCCCCCCCCGCTTTGCCCATTTCGCAGGGGGGGGAGAGGAAAGGGGAAATCCAAAGTTCTCTAGGGGAACTGTGGGTTTCCGTAATGGGCTGGGGGGGATTTGCGCCTATTTTGCGCCCCAGAATTCGGCCGGGAAAACGGGGCCAAAACTGTCCTAAAATCACCGTGTGAACATAGCCTAAGACTTTTTTATTTTTTTACACTTTAAAAAATTTTTTTTTTTTCATTCACTTTGAGGTCCCCTCCTGGCCGTGGTTGGTGTGAAAAGGGCCCTTTTCCCTTTCTCTCACTCACACACACCCAAATACCGAGGGGGGGGCCCCCTCAGCCACCCACATGGGCCCCCCATGTAGGCTAGTGCCATGTGTGGGGGGGGACCCAAACCCTTTCCCCCCCCCTTGGGCCCTTGGGGGAACATGCACAGGTGGGCCAGCCAGAACCCTGGGGGGGGCCCCCTTTTACCCACCCGGGCCGCCAGAACCATGGGGGGGCCCCCCCCTTTACCCACCCCTTTGGGCCCGCCAGAACGTGGGGGGCCCCCCCCTTTACCCCCCCTGGCCAGCTAGAACCGGGGGGGGGCCCCCCTTCCACCCACCTTTGGGCCCGCCAGAACTTGGGGGGGGGGGGCCCCCCCCCCTTTAAACCCCCCTGGGCCAGGGTAGAACCGTGGGGGGGGCCCCCCCCCCTTTACCCACCTTGGGCCCGCCCGAAATGGGGGGGGCCCCCCCTTCACCCCCCCGGGGGCCCGCAGAACCGGGGGGGACCCCCTTTACCCACCTTGGGGCCAGCCAGAAAATTGGGGGGGGCCCCCCCCACCCACCCGGGGCCCGTTTGAACCGTGGGGGGGGCCCCCCCCCTTTACCCACCCCGGGGGGAGCCAGAACCCCCGGGTTTGCGGTGGGTAGGGGGCCACCTTCCCCCCCCTTCTGGCTGGGCCCGGGGGGGTTTAAGGGGGGGCCCCCCCCCGGTTTTTCAACCTTTGGGCCCCGGGGGGGAAGGGGGGGGGGCCCCCCCCGGTTTTTGGATGGCCCAGGTGGGTTTGGGGGGGGCCCCCCCTGGGTTCTGGAGGGGCCCGGGTGGGGGAAGGGGGGGCCCCCCGGGGGTCTGGACAGCCTGGGCTGGGCACCGCACGGCGAACGCTGCTGAAAGGAGGTCCCGGCACAGCTGCTGCACTCAGCGCTTCAGTAATAAACCTACTTACATAATCCCTGCGCGCTGACACGCTGGAGCCGGGGTCGGGACCTCCTCCTCTCCCTGCCGCCGCCGCCGCTGTGTGACCAGCGGGAATGCAGAACGATTTCAATCCGTGATGCTCCGCCCCCGAGGGGGCGGGGCCGCATGGATTCAAATCGTTCTGCATCCCGCCCACAGACAGTGGAGGAGGTCCCGACCCCGGCTCCAGCGTGTCAGCGCGCAGGGATTATGTAAGTAGGTTTATTACTGAAGCGCTGAGCGCAGCAGCTGTGCGGGAGAGCGGGCCCCCTCCCTCGCAGCACCGCCCCCAACCCTGCTACAGGGGCCGGCCGGGCACGGTAATTTTAGACAGTGCCGCAGCGGAGGCGGAGCGCAGCAATGCAGGGAGCACGGGCCCCCTCCCAGCACCGCTGACACTCGCCGGCCGCTACTACCGGGCCCTATGTAGAGCGCGGCGCTCGGCTGCGCCGTGCTCTACTAACTACTGAACGATGTATGAAATAAGTGGGCCTGCTTGAAGCGGGCCCCTTATTTCTCCGGGCCCCGTACAGGAGTATCGGTTGTACCCCCTGTACGGCGGCCCTGCCTGTAGGTAGTTATATTTATATATGCTAAACAACAAAAAGAAAATACAGTCAGCTCACCTAAGGTGCAGGCTGATACCACTTTTAAAGGCGCACGTCCACTGCTCCAGCAGCATAGTCCATAGGTGATATCCAAAAACGTGGGAGGACAGCGCACACAAAGTGATCCAAAATGATATAAAATCACTATTTATTAACAAATCAGCTAAAACACCAATAGAGGCATATATGAAGAGTAAAAAAGAAAAAGCACCTATGTGCAGGTCTAACGCGTTTCGGGCATATTCAGCCCTTAGTCGTAAATGGCTATACTACCTCCTGTAGGTTATTATATATCTGCCCTCTGTAGGTAAATCATACTTGCCAACTTTTGAAAGTGGAAAAGCAGGAGATTGAAGAGGTGTGTCACGCCTCTTCAAAAAAGCCACACCCACTCCACCTAACTGCAATATGGCTTTGGAAGAAAGCCAAGTAGACACCCCCACTAGCCAGGTAGTGCCCTTATAGCCAGGTAGATGCCCCCTTGTAGCCAAGTAGATGCCCCCTTGTAGCCAAGTAGATGCCCCCTTGTAGCCAGGTAATGCCCCCTTGTAGCCAGGTAATGCCCCTTGTAGCCAGTAGATGCCCCCTTGTAGCCAGTAGATTCCCCCTTGCAGCCCGGTTGAGGCCCCCTTTGCAGCCAGGTAGAGCTCCCTTTGTAGTCAGGTAGAACCCCCATTGTAGCCAGGTAGAGCCCCATTTGTAGCCAGGTAGAGCCCCTTTTGTAGCCAGGTAGATGCCCCCTTTTTAGCCAGGTAGAGCCCCCTTTTTTTACCCAGGTAGAGCCCCCTTTTTAGCCATAACCCCCCCTTTTAGCCAAGTAACCCCAATTAGCCAAGTAAGCCCCCATTTACCAGGGAGAGCCCCCTTTGTAGCCAGGTAATCCCCCCTTTTTTGCCCGGGTCCCCTTTTGTCCAGTAACCCCCTTTGTACCAGGGAGAGCCCCCTTTTTAGCCAGGGAGAGCCCCCCCTTTTTAAGGGTCCCGGAGAGCCACACGGTTTCCCCATGGCTGACCCATCGCGGTCCCTTTTAGCCTCATATGAAGCATCCCTGTCCCCCGGGGTTGGGGGGAGTACGGCCCTATGTCATTATATACTGGGTGATCATTCATAGTCACCTGTCTTATATTAGTTGTGATGATATCATCTGTACCGAGTACTACGCTATATCCCTATGTACAGGGGAAATCCCCCCTGTACACTGTATGTAAGGCAGTAAATCGCTTAAACCTATGTACAACAGGCCTCCTGACCCCGAAAGTACAGGGCAGTACTCCCTATACCCCCTAAAACAGGACACGCCCCCGCTGTAAAACCTTTTGTACAGGGCCGTACTCCGCTGAACCCCGATGACAGACACGTACCCGCTTTCCCCCCATGTAAGGGCACTACTCCCGTCCCGATGTACAGGGCCTCTCCGCTGTACCCGTATGTACAACAGTTTCCCCTGACCCCGTATTTCAGAAAAAAACTACCCGCCTGTACCCCGATTACAGGACACGTCCGCCCCTTACCCCTATGTACAGGACCAACGTTCCTTCCCCAAATAAAAAACCCCCCAAACCCCGGACAGTCCCCGTTTACCCCCGAGAAGGCCTCCCCTTTCCCCTATTTCAGGACACTATCCGCGACCCCGATTTCAGGACACGACCCGCTAAACCCCGTATTACAGGAATACTCCGCTTTTCCGTATGAAGACACACCCGCTAACCCCAAGTACAGGGCACTCCCCCGCTTTCCTAAAGTACAGCCACGTACCCCGCTGTCCCCCGATTACAGGAACGACCCCGCTGTCCCCCGAGTACAGCAGTACTCCGCTGTAACCTATGTACGGGACACGTACTCCGCTGTAACCCCGTAGGTACAAGACAGTACTCCGCTGTCCCCCGTATGTACAGGACACGTAACCCCGCTGACCCCGTATGTAAAAGGAAAACTCCTCCGCTGTACCGTTGTACAGGACACGTCCTCCGCTGTACCCCGTATGTACAGGACACGTACTCTGCTGTTCCCCTTATGTACAGGACACGTACTCCGCTGTACCCCGTATGTACAGGACACGTACTCTGCTGTAACCCCGAAAGTACGGGACAACTCCGCTGTACCCCGTATGAACAGGACACTACTCCCTGACCCCGTATGTACAGGACACTACTCCGCTGAAACCCCGTATGTACAGGACACTACTCCGCTGTACCCCGTATGAAACAGACACGTACTCCGCTGTACCCCGTATTACAGGACACTCCCCCGTTTGTACCCCGTATGTACAGGACACGTCCCCCGCTGTACCCCGTATGTACAGGACACGTCCTCCGCTGTACCCCGTATGTACAGGACACGTCCCCGCTGTACCCCGTATGTACAGGACACGTCCCCGCGTACCGTAGTACAGGACAACGCCCTCGCGTTTAAACACTGTATACATGACACGTATCTGCTGTACCCGTGATGTACAGGACACGACCCGCGGGGGTAGTACGGGTCCGCTGACCCGTATTACATGAACTCTCCGCTGTACCGTATGTACAGACACTCCTCGCTTTCCCTTATGTACAGGACACGTCTCCGTTACCGGTAGTACAGGGACAACTCCTGCTGTACCTGTATGTACAGGACACGATCCGGTATAAGTCCCTGTTAATAGTACAGGAACAACTGTGTAACGTTGTAAGAAGTACCGCTGTACCCCGTATGTAACAGGAAAACGTACTCCGCTGTACACGTATGTACAGGGACACGTACTCCGCTGTACCCCGTATGTACAGGACACAACCCCCTGTCCCCCGTATGTACGGGAAAAACGTACTCCGTGTACCCCGTATGTACAGGACACGTACCCCCCTATACCCCGTATGTACAGGACACGTCCTCCGCTGTACCTTGATTACAGGACACGTACTCTCCCTGTACCCCTATGACAGGACACTACTCCGCTGTACCCGTATGTACAGGACACGTCCTCCGCTGTACCCTATGTACAGGACACGTACCCCTTACCCCGTATGTACAGGAACGTACTTCCCGCTGTACCCTGTTGTACAGGACAACGTCCTCCGCTGTACCCTTTTGAAAACGGGACACGTACCCGCTGTACCCCGTATGTACAGGACACTATTTCCGCTGTACCCGTATGTACGGGAAACGTACTCCGCTTACCCGTATGTACAGGAACACGAAACTCCGCTGTACCCTGAAAGTAAGGACACTTCCCCTTTACCCCGAAATTTACAGGACACGGACCTCCCGCTGTACCCCGTATGTACAGGACACGCCTCCGCGTACCCCGATGTAAAAAAGGACACGTACCCCGCTGTACCCCTATGTACGGGAACACGGTCCTCCGGGGCGTACCCCGTATTACAGGACAGTCCCCGCTGTACCCCGTATGTACGGGCCCATCCCCCGCTGTACCCCGTATGTACAGGACACGTACTCTGCTGTACCCCGTATGTACAGGACACGTACTCCGCTGTACACTGTATGTACAGGACACGTACTCCGCTGTACCCCGTATATACAGGACACAAGGACACAGACTCCGCTGTACCCCGTATGTACAGGACACTCCTCCGCTGAAACCCCGTATGTACAGGACACGTACTCCGTGTACCCGTATGTACAGGACACGTACTCCTCCCTGAATGTACGGGACAACTACTCCGCTGTAATGTACAGGACACGTACCCGCTATACCCGATGTACAGGACACGTACTCCGCTGTACACTGTATGTATAGGACACGTCCTCCGCTGTACCCCGTATGTACAGGACACGTCCTCCGCTGTACACTGTATGTACAGGACACGTCTCCCTTTCCCCGTATGTACAGGACACACTCCGCTGTACCCCGAAAGTAAGGACACGTCCTCGCTGAAAACCCCGTATGTACAGGACACGTCCTCCCGCTGTATGAACAGAAAAACGTACTCCTCTAACCCGATGTACAGGACACAAACTCCGCTGTATCTGTATGTACAGGACACGAGGACCCCGCTGTACCCCGAATGTAGTAAGACACGTACCCCGCTGTCCCCCGTATGTACAGGACACTTACACCCCCTGTACATGTATTATGGGAAACATGTCCTATGCGGGTAACCCCGTGAAGGTTTTACAGGACACGTACTCCGCTGTACCCCGTGTGTACAGGATATATCCTCCGCTGTACCTTGTATAAACAGAACATGTCCTCCACAGTAGCCCTGAAATATGCAGGATGCATCTTCCTTAGTACCTCATATGTACAGGACATATCTTAGTTATTACCCCCATTCCGATATATTCAGGTTTTTCCTCTGCTGTAATACTTATATACCGAATTTGGCCCTTGCCATATTAAGTAAATACCAGAAGAGATATCCACTGTGCCCTTTATATGCAGGACACATCCTTCATTATAGTCTGTCTGACCCTTATGTTGTCATATATCAAGGTGTATTATTCTATAGTTGCATGTCTGTATACAGTCATATGAAAAAGTTTGGGCACCCCTATTAATCTTAATCATTATTAGTTCTAAATATTTGGGTGTTCACAACAGCCATTTCAATTTGATATATCTAAACGATGGACACAGTAATATTTCCAGATTGAAATGAGGTTTAATTGTACAAATGTGCAATATGCATTTAAACCAAAATTTGACCGGTGCAAAAGTATGGGCACCCCAACAGCAAAGTGACCTTAATATTTAGTAGATCCTCCTTTTGCAAAAATAACACCTCTAGTCGCTTCCTGTAGCTTTTAATCAGTTTCCTGGATCCTGGGGGAAGGGATTTTTGACCATTCCTCTTTACAAAACAATTCAAGTTCAGTTTAAATTTGATGGTCCCCCGAGCATGGACACCCGCTTCAAAATATCCCACAGATGTTCAATGATATCAGGTCTGGGACTGGGACGGCCATTCCAGAACATTGTAATTGTTCCTCTCATGAATCCGGTAGATTTGGAGCTGTGTTTGGGGTCATTTTGCTGAAATATCCATCCCCGGCGTAACTTCAAATTCATCACTGATTCTTGTACATTATTCTGAAGATCTGCTGATACTGATTTGAATCCATGGACCCTCAACTTTAACAAGAATTCCCGGTGCCGGCAATTGGCCCACACAGCCCCAAAGCATGATGGGAAACCCCCCACAAATTTAACAGTGGGTAAGCAAGTGTTTTTCTTGGAATGCTGTGTTTTTTGGAAGCCATGCATAACGCCTTTTTTGTATGACCAAACAACTCAATTTTGTTTCATAGATCCACAGGACCTTCTTCCAAAATGAAGCTGGCTTGTCCAAATGTGCTTTGCATAACCTCAGGCGACTCTGTTTGTGGGTGCTTTCAGAAACGGGGTTCTTTGCATCACTTCCCCCCATACAGCTTCTCCTGTGCAAAGTGTGCTGTTTGTTGAACCGATGCACAGTGACACCATCTGCAGAAGATGATGCTGCAGCTCCTTTTTGGGGGTGGTCTGTGGATTGTCCTTTACTTCTCACCATTTTTCTTCTCTGCCTTTCTGATATTTTTCTTGGCCTTTCCACTTTTGGGCTTAACAAGAAAATTCCCTGTGGTCTTCCATTTCCTTACTATGTTCCTCACAATGGAAACTGACAGGTAAATCCCCTGAACAACTTTTTTGTATCCTTCCCCTGAACAACTATGTTGAACAATCTTTGTTTTCAGATCATTTGAGAGTTTTTTTGAGGAGCCCATGATGCCACTCTTCACAGGAGATTCAAAATAGAAACAACTTGCAATTGGCCACCTTAAATACCTTTTCTCATCATTGGATACACCTGGCTAAGAAGTTCAAAGCTCAGTGAGGTTACAAAACCAATGTTGTGCTTCAGAAAGTCAGTGAAAAGTAGTTAGGAATATTCAAATCAATAAAATGATAAGGGTACCCAAATTTGTGCACCAGTCAAATTTTGGTTTAATGCATATTGCACATTTTGTGTTAGTCAAATAAAACCCCATTTCAATCTGGAAATAATTTCTGTGTCCATCAGTTATTAGATATATCAAATTGAAATGGCTGTTGCAAACACCCAAATATTTACAACTAAAAATGATTAAGATTAATAGGGGTGCCCAAACTTTTACATATGACTGTATACCGTGTGTGATTTATATCTTCTGTGCCAGACATGTCCCCCACGGCACCCTGTATGTACAATGCAACGGGTGAAATAAGTATTAAACATCACCAATTTTCTAAATAAATCTGTTTCTAATGGTGCTATTGACATAAAATTCTCACCATCCCAGCCACACAGGAAAGAGATCAAAACATAGATGTTCCGAAATGAAGTGTAATAATGAGAAATGACACAGGGAAAAAGTATTGAACACATGAAAAAAGAGAGGTTCAAAAAGCCATGAAAGTCCAGACAGCAGCTGAAGTGTATCCACAGTGATAAATCATATCAGCTGGTTCAACTGATGGACTGTAAAAAGATGTCTCATTACCAAGGTGCCACACAAGAAACCTCTCATGATGGATAAAACCAGTGAATTATCTCAAGACTTTCACAACCTTATTGTTACAGCCATACTGATGGCATTGGTTACAGAAGAACGTCTATATTACTGAAGATTCCAGTGAGCACTGTTGTGACCATAATCTGGAAGTGGAAAGAACATAATTTCACATAAACGCCCAGGTGCTCCCTGTCAGATTGAGGAGTGAAAAGAATTATCAGAAGAGTTATCCAAGAGCTATGGAAACCTGTGGAGAGCTACAGAAAAACCCAGAAACAGTAAGTAATACACTCCCCTTCCATGGCCTGTGGGTATGCTCACTCTCCATGGCCTGTATGCACGCTCACCACGCAATACAACATTGCTGAGCAAAAAGCAGACTCTAGCGCATTTATAGTTTGCTCAACAAACTGTAGGAAAATTAATGGAGAATATAGTTTGGTCGGATGAACTCAAGATTGAACTCTTTGAATGACATAAGTCACCAACAGATCAGTAGATTCACTTTGAAAGTTGGTGACGTGTTCAAGACTTTTTTTTTACCCGTAATCCGTGATCTCTGCTATATTTTGTATATCCCAGGAGTGTCCACCCATGTAAGTTGTATATACAGGACACGTCCACTGCTATACCCCATCCTCCAAAATAACCATATATGTGTATATAAAATATTTGCACTTTGTTGTTTCTTCTACAGTGTCAGACATCTCACAGCAATGACTTCTCGCCTTTTCTTTCCCATTCTGGTTCCTACAGTGGAAGATTCTGGTTCTTCATCTCCCGGACACTGAGGATGGAGCAAGAGAAGAGCAAGATGGAAATATTACACCTCACCCTGGAGATCCTCTACCTGCTGACCGGAGAGGTGAGGGATTGTGGGAAATACCGGAGAGGTGAGGGATTGTGGGAAATACCGGAGAGGTGAGGGATTGTGGGAAATGTCACATGACCTCTTATCTCTATTACTAATACAGGAGAGGTGAGGGATTGTGGGAAATGTCACATGACCTCTTATCTCTATTACTAATACCGGAGAGGTGAGGGATTGTGGGAAATGTCACATGACCTCTTATCTCTATTACTAATACAGGAGAGGTGAGGGATTGTGGGAAATGTCACATGACCTCTTATCTCTATTACTAATACAGGAGAGGTGAGGGATTGTGGGAAATGTCACATGACCTCACTCTTATCTCTATTACTAATACAGGAGAGGTGAGGGATTGTGGGAAATGTCACATGACCTCACTCTTATCTCTATTACTAATACAGGAGAGGTGAGGGATTGTGGGAAATGTCACATGACCTCTTATCTCTATTACTAATACAGAAGGTGAGGGATTGTGGGAAATGTCACATGTCTCTATTACTAATACAGAAGAGGTGAGGGATTGTGGGAAATGTCACGTGACCTCTCTTATCTCTATTACTAATACAGGAGGGGTGATTGTGGGAAATGTCACATGACCTCACTCTTATCTCTATTACTAATACGGGAGGTGAGGGATTGTGGGAAATGTCACATGACCTCACTTATCTCTCTTACTTAATACGGAGAGTGAGGGATTGTGGGAAATGTCACATGACCTCACCCATATTTCTATTAATCATACAGGAGATGTGAGGGATTGTGGGAAATGACACATGACCTCACTCATTTCTATTAATAATACCGGAGAGGTGAGGGATTGTGGGAAATGTCACATGACCTCACTCATTTCTATTAATAATACCGGAGAGAGGAGGGATTGTGGGAAATGTCACATGACCTCACTTCTATCTCTTTTACTAATACGGGAGAGGTGAGGAATTGTGGGAAATGTCCCATGACCTCTTATCTCTATTACTAATACAGGAGAAGTGAGGGATTGTGGGAAATGTCACATGACCTCACTTATCTCTATTACTAATACAGGGAGGTGAGGGATTGTGGGAAATGTCACATGACCTCATATCTCTACTACTAATACAGGAGAGGTGAGGGATTGTGGGAAATGTCACATGACCTCTTATCTCTATTACTAATACAGGAGAGGTGAGGGATTGTGGGAAATGTCACATGACTTCACTTATCTCTATTACTAATACCGGAGAGGTGTGGGATTGTGGGACATGTCACATGACCTCTTATCTCTCTTACTAATACAGGAGAGGTGAGGGATTGTGGGAATATAATATTTATCAGGGTCTCTTATCCTCAGGATTACACATTGGTGAAAAAGTCATCTGGAGAGTGTGTGGCCCCCAGCAGCCGTCCCTGTGTGTCAGGAGGATGGAGCAGGAGCCGGAGCCCCATCCCAGAGTCACCGAACTCACTGATACCTGAGAGCAAAAACGAGCAGAAGATCCTAGAACTGACCAACAAGATGATTGAGCTGCTGACCAGAGAGGTGAGGACATCATACATAACACAGGGGATGATGGGAGGTGAGGGGAATGCTGGGACATTATACATAACACAGGGGATGATGGGTCTGGATGATGATGGGAGGTGAGGGGAATGCTGGGACATTATACATAACACAGGGGATGATGGGAGGTGAGGGGAATGCTGGGACATTATACATAACACAGGGGATGATGGGTCTGGGAGATGAGGGAATGTGCTTATACATAACACAGGGGATGATGGGTTGATTGGGAGGTGAGGAATGCTGGGACATTATACATAACACAGGGGAGATAGTGATGGGAATCTGGAGATTACATAAACAGGGTGAGGTCTGATGGAGAGGTGAGGGAAAGTGGGACATTATACATAACACATGGGTCTGGATGATGAGGAGTGGGAATGTGGAATTTCATAACACAGGGATGGGTATGATATGAGAGGTGAGGGGAATGCTGGGACATTATACATAACACAGGATGAGGGGATGATGTGAGGGGGATGATGGGAATGGTGGGAGATTATACATAACACAGGGGATGATGGGTCTGGATGATGAGAGGTGAGGGGAATGATGGGCATTATACATAACACAGGGGATGATGGGTCTGGATGATGATGAGAGGTGAGGGGAATGATGGGACATTATACATAACACAGGGGGTGAAGATGAGAAGGGAGGGGAATGTGGGACATTATACATAACACAGGGGATGATGGGTCTGGATGATGATGAGAAGGGAGGGGAATGTGGGACATTATACATAACACAGGGGATGATGGGTCTGGATGATGATGAGAAGGGAGGGGAATGTGGGACATTATACATAACACAGGGGATGATGGGTCTGGATGATGATGGATCCTTGTGTTGTCAGGTTCCTATAAGGTGTCAGGATGTTGCTGTCTATCTCTCCATGGAGGAGTGGGAGTACATAGAAGGACACCAGGATCTGTACCAGGACGTCCTGATGGAGAAGCAGGGGCCCCTCACATCAGCTGGTAAGAGGAGGGAGCAGTATTAGGGGCCCATCATCTCCTCATCACACAATGTAATCAGTCACTGTGTCTCCTACAGATGGATCGCCGCCTCCTCTGAAGCCCCTGGAGTTTCCCACAGATCCTCGTGTACCTCATGGGGGGTCAGGTAAGCTCGTTCTGAACAATGTAATGAAGCTTCCTATAAGTTCTGATTCACCAAACCCAAGTTTTTCTTCTGGTTTCCTCTGCTCAGGGTGAAGCTGTCCCTTCTATTAAAGTTGAGGGTCTAGATGATGATGAGGGGTCGGACATGATGACCGAGTTGCAGAGTAAGGAGGACGTGGGTGTTAATAGTTGTATAGGTTAGAGATCAGTTTTGCGGTCACTGAGACCCCCCCACCCCACTCTTCCAACCAGGTCATCACATATTTACAATGGGGCAAATGTAATTGTTAAGAGTGCCAGGATTGTGGCCCAGATTGAGGCAGAAATGCGGTGCATGTGTGGCCTGAAATGTGCCCAATGTCGGAGGACTTTTATTATTGCCCTGTGCTTAGGACAGTGCGAGAAATGATTGGTTGACATCTAATGTGGTCACTGATCAGCTTGGAAGGTTATTCAGGAAGAGAGACCCTGGAGAATCTTTTGGGGATATGAGCTGAGCAGGTCCGAGCTGTAGCCTAGAGAAGTACAAACCTGTGTGACCCATAGCCTGGGAGTATTAATAGATCCGTCCTGTGTGCGTGTATGGATCCAGTGCCGCACATTGACCAGAGAAGTGTCCAAGGCGAGGTCACCATTTCCCGTGTGATTTTCCGGTAGATGAGACATTGAGCAGTGTCACCTATTTACTGGTTAGACTTCAGTCTACTGAATTGTTCTGTTTTCTCTGAATTAGGGTGAAGGTCGGACTGATATCAAAGTGGAGATGAAAAAAGAAGAGATGGATGTTGGGTGTGATAGTCCGGGTCAGAAGGACGATGTTTGTCACAATACTAAAACCAGTAAGTAATGACCATGTGAAGATATTCCATGTTGGTTTAAATCCTGAGTTCTAGGAGGTTTTTTCACAACCTGTTTCTAAAAATTGAAGACTCCCCCTAAACCTTGTTCCCATCCCCTCCACCAGGGGTGTAACTAAAATCCATAGAGCCACATAGCAAAATGAAATGGGACTCAACACCTATTGACAGTAAACTAAAACAGCAGTATTAATGGTCTAAACAATATAATGTCATAGTTCAGAGAAATCACCTAGAGCTGGAGAGCAGAAAGCCCCCAACTACTGGTTATCTCTGAAAGTAACAATGTTCTTGTACCTGAGTGGGCTCATCAACCTCTGGGCCTCATTGATCGCTATGGCTATAGCTCTAGCCATGACTAGAAGGCTCCCGCAGTAGGCTCCCCCTTCACTGAAGCTAGCTGTGACCCGATACTTGTCCCATACTCTAGTCCAGGTGACGAAGCTGAGTGTCCCAAACTAGGTCTAAATCAGAAAGAAAGCAGTGCTCTTACCCTCCACTGACAGAAGACAGTCTTGTGGCTCCGCCGGGTCCCAAGCTGTCGGCTACAGCTGGAAGATGCGCACTATCACCCTGCAAGGGATGGGAAAAAGGAATCCCGGACCAGGACAATATAGGAATCGCCAATGCCGACTTGATTGAAATCCTTTTCAAAGACGAGGCAAGCGGCAAACACAGCAGCTATAGTATCACACCCTCCCCTAAGCTCACGCGTTTCCGGCCTCTTTTGGGCCCTTGATTACAGCTTAGGGGAGGGTGTGATATTACACTCGCTGTGTTTGCTGCTTGCCTGGTCTTTTAGGCCTGATTTGGGAACGGATGTCAGGCATATTGCGCACTGTACGGTGCTGCAGTACGGCTGAAATCCACGCCAGGCATTAAAGTAATCCATAGTTCTCATAGAGAACTATGGATTCCATCTCTCCTCCCCGCTCGGTGAATATGCCAAGGGGGGAGAAAGTGACATGTTCATTATCCTGGCGGGATATGCGTTGTGGAGAATACATGACTATGGGGCCGGCGAGCTGGCGGCCCCCCGCCCTACCCCTGCTGCATGGAGCCGGCGTGATTGCGGAGCGAAATCCGTCCCCGCAATTACATTGGCAATAAGCCATGTGAACCGGGCCTTAAAAGGATTTCAATAAAGCTGGCATTTGCTATTCTTTCATTTACTTAGCTCTGGGATTCCTTTTTCCAAGGGTGAGATTTAGCTCCAAAACGAGTTAGGCCCCAGACGACAGCCCAGGTGGACAGGCTTGAGGAAAGCACCTTCCAATCCCCCTCACTTTTTACTCTGCTCACCACTTAGTGGATATCACCCCTTAGGAAATTATTTGACCGTTCGCGTTGAACCAATTCTTCACAGCTTTGGGCTCCATTATTCTGGGCCTCTGGAATCCCGCCTCCTGGTGGGTTGGTATGTAGATGGCATCCTTCCTCTTCTTCCTCATCTTTCCCTTCCCATTTATAACCTTTTTATTTCTTTAGGCATAAGCCTAATCTTGTTATCTGCTGATATATCACCATTTCCATCAATGTGTCACATTTGCTTCTGTAACTGATATCTTCAGTCTGATATTTTCTTTATATAAGGACCTCAAGGTCTATTGTTATTTCAAGTTTGACATGCTGTAATGTTAATAACCTTATGACCGTTGTAATATTTACGCTTGGTCAATGAAGCTTTTTTGAATACGAAAAAATTACAAAAACTATGTAAGCCTCTGTGACTTGATCTGGGGGACAGGAACCTGAAGGCCACACATTCCTGCACTCAACCTCAGGAGGGTCTCAAACAGGCACTGCAACTTGAAATCCCCTGACAACCAAATTGAGACATAAAATAACTTCAATGACTGTGACATCTATCAGCACATTACAGCATTGTAAGGAGGAAATGTAGCCTAGTGATGTACCATGAACATCATGCTGACCCCCACCATGGAAGTTGTGCCTATGTGATCTGCAGTGAAAGGGTGATGTGTGACACTGGAGTCAGGGAAACTTCTGGTGCTGCCCCTTTCTGCTTTTAGATGCTTAAGTCCATAGTTTATGCTGCATTTTAGATGTTTGATCATAACAAGTTGCTTCCTTTTTCAGCCAGCCGGCATCTCGGGATGCAATTGTGCATTGCAGATGGGTAACCTGGGGGCCTACCAAAGGCATCTGCCAGCTGTAGTGCAATACATAGTATTAGTTCTCATAAGAATGTATGAAGACAAAGGAGTTGGTCCTGTGCAGGAGGACCATATAGTTGACTTTCTCTAGTTTCATGTATGTTTTGTGATAAGCAAATGTGGAAATAATGAAAATTCTTTCTTCTCCTCACAGAAGATAGCTGTTCCATCTGGGAGGAGCACATCATCTTTGCAAAAAAAGGAGTAAGAGATAAGAACTCTCTAGAAGAGAATCAGCTGACCCTTACTCTGTGTTCAGGACTTCACTGGATAGATCGTATGTATCATTCTCTTAACTGCAAGGAACATTCTCATAACCGATCCCAGATTCTTACCCAAGGTCCACAGCAGACAGGGGGCAGGATGTTCCATTGCGATGAATATAGGAAATAGTTTACAAAAAACTCAAATCTTTTTATACACAGAAGAGTTCACACCGGGGCGAAGCCATTTTTTTGTGCTGAATGTGGCAAGTGTTTTACACGTAAATCTGGCCTGGATCAACAGCAAAGGAGTCACCGAGGGGAGAAGTCCTTCATGTGTTCAGAATGTGGGAAAGGTTTTACATGGAAATCATTTCTCTCTAGACATGGACTAATTCACACAGGGGAGAAACTGTTTGCTTGTTCTAAGTGTGGGAAAAGGTTTACTCCAAAGCCTTCTCTTGTTGAACATCAGAGAATTCACACGGGAGAGAAGCCATATTCATGTTCTGAATGTGAAAAATCTTTCACCCAGAAATCATCTCTGGTTAAACATCAGAGATTTCATTCGGGGGAGAAGCCATATCCTTGTTCAGAATGTTGAAAGTGTTTTATTACGAAGACCAAACTTGTTGATCACCAGAGAAGTCACACAGGGGAGAAACCATTTTCATTTTTGAAGTAAAAAATTTTTACTATACAGAAAAATCAGAACTCACAGAGGAAAAAAACGGGGGGAAAAACCCCATTTCTATGTTTGAATGTGGAAAGATTTTACTACTCGCCAAACTCAGAATCATCAGAGGGGACAACGGGAAAAAAAACCCCTTTTCTATGTTCTGAATGTGGCAAAAAGTTTTAGCAGAAATCGGATCTTGTTGAACATCGAAAAATTCAACGGGGAGAAGATTTTTTTTTCCGACTGTGGGAATTTTTACCAGAAAAGTGAAATGCGGATTTTTTGGGGGAATTCCAGGGAGAGAACCCATTTCTGTGAAAAATGTAAAAAATGTTTCACCCCAATATTTGGTTAAAACATGGAACTCACACGGAGAGACCCATACCATCTTCAAAAATTTTTTAAAGTGTTTTTTCAAGACCAGTTTTGACCCCGGGAAAAGGGTCACCGGGGGGAAAAGGGACGTTTTTTTGCTGATGGGGGAAAATTTTTTATCAAAAAAGTCAACTGATTCATCGGAAAATTTCAACGGGAGGAACCCATTTTCTTTAAAGAATGGGAAAATGTTTCACCAAAAACATTTTGGGTTTTTAAAACATCAGAGAACCCCAAGGGAGAAAAGCCATACCCATCTTCAGAATGTTTAAAGTTTTATTACAAAAACCCAAAGCTTGTTGATCGAAGAAAAGTACCAGGGGAGAGACGTTTCTTGCTCGATTTGGGGAAAATTGTTAAATCAGAAAGTAAAAATGGGGATTCACGGAGAATTCACACGGGGGGAGAAGCTTTTTTGTGAGGAATGTGAAGGGTTTCCCCCGAAATCAAATCTTGCTAAAACCAGAAAAAATCACACTGGAGAGAAGCCCTACCTGTCTAGAATGGGAAAATGCTTCCCCGAAGTCAGTTTTGATCCAATTTTTAAATTCACACCGCGGAGCGGCCTTTTTCATGTTCGTTGTTGGAAAATTTAGGTTAAATCAAGATTGTCAGTCATCGGGTTTTCATATGTTAAACAACCCTTTATTGAAGTGACTTGAATCAATCAATTTTTCTGGGGGTAAAAGTGGAGGAGGTGAACTTCTGTCACTCAATCTATGAATGTGATCACACGGGGTGGAAAATGGTGGGAAAAGCCAGTCTAAAATTGAATGAATGAGCCCCCCTCTTTTCGAGATGGGGGCTTACATGAGCCCTCATACTCCTCTGCCCTGCCTAGGGTTTGTTTAACACTTTTCTGGTCCTTTGCATCTTAAAAGGGAATTGTCATCGAAATGTTTATAGTTTAATTTAGTTTTTCTTTTTAAACATATTTAAAAAAGTTTGGTTATTTTGTTTTTTTTTTTTAAATTTTTCCCATATCACTTTCCGTTTTTTTTAATAATTTTATGTTCCCGCATTTTTCACTTTAGACTACCCCGTTTTAAAACCCAGTCAGGAGATACTTTACGCAGCTTATGACAAGGTCCCTTAAGATGACCCCAGTCCCATTGACTTTACAGGTAGTTTTTAGTCATGCTCTGTGTCTGGGAAAAAGCCCCTGTGCAAGAAGGGGGGGGGGGGCTGTGACTCTCCTTTTGATGTGGATCTGTTTTTTCTATACAAATTGGGTGCCTCCTTCATTTTGCCCTGTTGTGCTAATATTGAGCAGCTACTCCCCAACCTCTTACGAACAGGAAGTTTTGATAGTATTGGCTTTGGCTAAAGTGAAAACTTAGGACTTAAAATTTTTTAAAAAATTTTGAAAGTAAAATGAAAAAATCAAAAAAACTAACTAGTAATAGGGTTTTACCAAAAAATGGATTTTTAAAAAAAGTCATTTTTTTATGACACATTCCCTTTAAATAATAACCTTCTTTTCTTTATATTTATCCCAATTTTTTTTTTTTTTAGTGCTTTCTCACAGAATTTAAAAAGGTCCATTCCCCTGAAGGCGCATCTAGTGACCCGGTACATTTTAGACAGCATCTGTGAGCTGGGGGTACCCATTCCCAGGTAGGCGCATCTATGAGCCTCCGGACATTCCCCGGTAGAGCGCATCTGTGAGCCCGGTACATTCCCCGGTGGCAGCACTAGTGACTTTCCGTAATCCAGGTAGAACAGCATTAGTGCGCCTCCGTACTTTTCCGGGTAGGGGCAGCATCTAGTGCGCTCCGACATTTTTGGTAGAGCAGTTAGTGACGCTCCTGTCTTCCCAGGTGGGGCCGATCTAGTGACGTCTGTTTAATTCCCGGTAGAGCACATTTGAGCCTCCGGTAATTCCGGGTTGAGCAGCATCTGTGACCCCGGACAAACCCAGGTTTGGCGCATCTAGTGACCTCCGGTACATTCCCGGGTAGAGCAGCTTAGTGACGTCCGTAAATTTTTCCCTTTTTTGGAAGCATCTAGTGAGCCTCCTCATTCCCCGGTAGAGCGCATTAGTGGCTCCGTCATTCCCCGGTAGGCGATTAGTGACCCTGGGAATTCCAGGTAGGCACATTGTGACGTCCCGTACTTTCCAGGTAGAGCAGCATCTGTGACCCTCGGGAATTCCGGTAGAGCGATTAGTGAGGCCCTGGGACTTCCGGGTTTTGAGCAGCATTAGTGACGCTCCGTACTTCCCCGGAGGCGCATCTAGTGCCTCCTTTTAATTTCCCCGGTAGAGAGCATCTAGTGAGCCCCCTGAATTCCAGGTAGGCGCATTAGTGGCCCCGGAATTCCCCGGTAGGGCTCTAGTGAGCTTGGGGACATTCCCCGGTAGAGCAGCATCTAGTGACCCTCCGGTACATTCCCCGGTAGGCGCATTAGTGCGCTCCTTCATTCCCCGGTAAGCCGATTGGAGCCTCCGGGAATTCCGGGGTTTTAGCGATTGTGAGCCTCCGTACATTCCCCGGGGAGCGCTCTAGTGACCCTCCGTCATTCCCCGGTGGCGCTCTGTGACCTCTGGGACATTCCAGGTAGAGCAGCATTAGTGACGCTCGGACATTTAAGGTAGAGAGATTAGTGAGGGCCCCGGTAATTCCCAGGTAGGCAATCTAGTGGGGGTCCGGTACTTTTCCGGTAGAGCGAATAGTGGCCCGGGCTTTTCCCCGGTAGGCAGATTAGTGACGCTTCGTACATTCCCGGTTTTAGCAGCTTATGACGCTCCCCGGGACTTCCCCGGTTGAGAGATTGTGACGTCTGTACATTCCCGGTAGAGAGATCTGTGACCCCCGGGACATTCCCCGGTAGGCAGCATTAGTGACGCCTCCGACATTCCAGGGGAGCGATCTGTGACGCCCCCGGTCTTCCCAGGTTGAGCAGCATTAGTGAGCCTTTGGTACATTCCCCGGTGGCAGCATCTAGTGACGCCTTCGGTACATTCCCAGGTAGAGCAGATCTGTGACGTCTGTTTCATTCCCGGGTAGAGCAGCATCTAGTGACCCTTTGGTACATTCCCCGGTGAGCAGCATCTAGTGCGTCGGTAATTCCCCGGAGAGCGCATTAGTGGGCCTCCCGGGCATTCCCCGGTAGGCACATTGTGACGCCTCCGGTACTTCCCAGGTGAGCAGCATCTAGTGACCCTCGGGACATTCCGGGGAGAGCGATCAGTGACGCCTCGGTACATTCCGGTTTTGAGCAGATTTGTGACGTCCGTCATTCCCGGTAGAGCAGCATTAGTGGGCTCGGTACATTCCCAGGTAGAGCGATCAGTGAGGCCTCGGTACATTCCCGGTAGGAGCATTAGTGGTCCCCCCCCTGTAATTCCAGGTAGAGGGGGGCATCTAGTGCCCTCCTGTAATTCCCCGGGAGAAGTTTTTGACCCCCGGGACATTCCCCGGGAGAATCGTGACCTCCGTACAAACCCCGGGGAGAGCAGCATTAGTGAGTCCGGGGACATTCCCGGGAGGCAGATCTGTGACGCCTTGGGAATTCCCAGGGAGGCAGCATTAGTGAGCCCCGGTACATTCCCGGTGAGCAGCATTTGTGAGTCCCGTAAATTTCCCGGTAGAGCGATCTAGGACGCCCCCCGGTACAAACCCCGGTTGGAGCTCTAGTGGTTCTGTCTTTCCCGGTAGAGCAGATCTAGGAGGCCCCGGGACATTCCCAGGTAGGCCAAACTGTGAGGCTCCGTCATTCCCGTAGGCAGCATTAGTGCGCCTCCTGTACATTCCCCCGGTAGGCAGCATTAGTGACCCTCCGTACATTCCAGGGAGAGCAGATTAGTGATTCGGGGACATTCCCAGGTTTGAGAGCATTAGTGGTTCCCGGGACATTTTCCGGGAGGGAAAGTGAGGCCTCGGTCATTCCCAGGTAGAGCGCATCTAGTGCGGGTCCCTAATTCCAGGTAGAGCGCATTGTGACGCCTCGGTACATTTCCCCGTTTGAGCCCCATTTTAGTGAGTTTTGTGGTACTTCCCCGGAGAGGATCTAGTGGCCTCGGTACATTCCCCGGAGGCGATTAGTGGGCGCCCGGTACATTCCCAGGTTTTGGCAGATCTAGTACGCCTGGTACATTCCCCGGGAGGAGATTAGTGACCTCCGGACATTCCAGTTGGCAGCATTGTGAAGCTTCGTACATCCCAGGTTGAGCAGCATTAGTGACCCTCCGGTACTTCCCCGGTAGAGCGATCTGTGACGCTCGTACATTCCCCGGTAGAGCAGTCTATGAGCCCCTCCCTTCCGGGGAGAGCGCATCTAGTGACGCCTCGTACTTCCAGGGTTTTAAGGGGATCTAGTGACCCTCTGTACCTTCCCGGGAGGCCCACTAGTGGCCTCGGACATTCCAGGTAGAGCAGTTAGTGCCCTCGGTACATTCCCGGAGAGCAGATCTAGGGGGCACCCCCGGTACATTCCCGGTAGAGAGATCTAGTGAGCCTGGAAATTTTCCAGTTTGAGCAGGGATTAGGACCCTTCCGGTACATTCCAGGTAGAGAGCATTGTGAGCTCCGGGACATTCCCCGTTTGGCAGCATTAGTGAGATCCCGTACATTCAGGGAGAGAGATCAGTGAGGGGTCCGGTCATTCCGGTGAGAGCTCTAGGAGGTCCCGGGACATTCCCGGTAGGCAGTTAGTGAGCCTCGGTACATTCCCAGGTGAGCAGCATTAGTGAGCCTCCGTACTTTCCCAAAAAAGAGCAGCACTAGTGACCCTCCGGGGACATTCCCGGGTTTTAGCAGATTGGAGCCGGTTTCATTCCCAGGGGAGGCAGATCTAGTGAGCTGGGGACATTCCCCGGTAGAGCAGATTTGTGACGCCCCGGTAATTCCCAGGGAGGCCTTTTAGTGACCCCGTACTTAGGTAGAGAGATTAGGAGGGGCCCCCCGGTCCCTTCCCGTTTGAGCAGATCTAGTAGGGTGGTAATTCCGGTGAGCACTTAGTACGCTCCTGTTTCCCGGTGAGCAGATTGTGGGCTCCGGTACTTCCCAGGTAGGGATTAGTGAGGCCCCCGGGACATTCCCCGGTAGAGCAGCATTAGGAGTCCTGTAATTCCCCGGAAAAGGGGCATCTAGTGGCCCCGACTTCCCCGGAAGGCAGTCTAGTGAGCCTCCGGGACTTCCGGGTGAGAGCATCTAGTGGCCTCCGGGACATTCCCGGTAGAGAGCATCTGGAGCCCTGTACATTGGGGGGAGGCATCTAGTGAGCTCCGGTACTTTTTCCCGGGGAGCAGCATTGTGACCTCGGTCATTCCCCGGTTTGGCCCGCATTGTGAGTTGGGCATTCCGGGTAGGCAGCTCTAGTGCGCCCCCCGTACATTCCGGGTTTGAGCAGCATTTGTGAGTTCCGTAATCCCCGGTTGGCGTCTAGTGAGCTCCGGGACATTTCCCAGGGAGAGAGCTCTAGTGACGCCCCGTAATTTTCCCCGGGGAGCAGTCTAGTGGCCTCCGGTACTTCCCGGGGAGGAGCATCTAGTGACCTTGGCTTCCCAGGAGAGCAGCATTAGTGAGCTCCGGGAAAACCGGTAGAGCGGCCTTAGTGGAGTTGTGGTACATTCCGGTAGAGGGGCATCTAGGCGCCTCCGTACATTCCCCGGTAGAGCGCTCTGTTTACGTCCGACATTCCCGGTAAGCAGCATTTGGACCTTGGTAATTCCGGGAGAGCAGGTTTTAGTGACGCTCCTGTACATTTCCGTAGGAGCATCTAGTGCCCTCGGACCTTTCAGGTAGACGATCTGGATTTTTTGTCATTCCCCGGTAGAGCAGATTAGTGGCCTCCGGGCATTCCCCGGTTTGGGGGATCTAGTGACGCTTTGTAATTCCCCGGTAGGGGGAGATCTAGTGCGCCCCCGGACTTACAGGTAGGCGACTAGTGACCCCCTTTTAATTCCAGGGAGGCAGCTCTAGTGACGCCTTTTGTAATTCCCCGGTAAGCGCATCTGTGAGCTCCGTACATTTCCCGGGGAGCAGCATTTAGTGCGCCCCCGTACTTCCCCGGTGAGCAGCATTTGTGGCCCCGGTCTTCCCCCGGAAGGCGCATTGGACGCCTTGGACTTCCCGGTGAGCGATCTAGTGAGCCTTGGTACATTCGGGTTTGGCGTCTTGACCTCCGACATTCCCCGGTGGCGCTCTAGTGGCCCCCGGTACATCCAGGTGAGCGATTGTGCGTCCCTTTCTTCCCCGGGGGGCATTAGTGGGGGGGGGGGGTCTGGGCATTCCGGTAGAGCAGCATTAGTGACGCCCGGTAAATCCCGGTAGACAGCATCTAGTGACCCCGGTACATTCCCCGGTAAGCGCATTAGTGCGCCCCGGTTTTCCAGGTGAGCGTCTAGTGAGCCCCGACATTCCAGGAGAGCAGCACTAGTGACGCCGGTTTCTTCCAGGAGAGCAGCATTAGTGACCTGTACTTCCCGGTAGAGCGCTTAGTGAGGCCTCCGGTACTTCCCGGGTAGAGCGAATTGTGCGCCTCCGGTAATTCCCGGGGAGAGAGCATCTAATGACCCTCCGGACATTCCGGGGGGGGCGCATCTAGTCGCCTCCCGGGAATTCCCGGTAGAGCAGCATTAGGGTCCGGTACATTCCCCCGGTAGGCAGCATCTAGGGAGCCCCGGTACTTCCCGGAGGCGCATTAGTGACGCCTCCGGTACATTCCCGGGGAGGCAGATTAGTGAAGCTCCGTACATTCCGGGAGAGGCTTAGTGAGCCTCCCGTAATTCCAGGTAGGCGCATCTAGTGTGCTCCGTACTTTCCCCGGGAGAGCGGATTAGTGGGGTGGGACATTCCAGGTAGAGCAGATCTAGTGACGCCCTCGTACTTCCCCGGTAGAGGCATTGTGACGCCCCGGTACATTCCCCGGTAGAGCGATCTGAGGGGCCCCCGGTACATTCCCAGGTAGGCGATTAGTGACGCTCCGGTTAATTTCCCCGGTTGAGCAGCATTGTGAGCCTCCGGTAATTCCCCGGTTTGGCAGTTTTAGTGACGGCCCCGGGACATTCCCCTAAAAGCAGCATTAGTGCGCTCCGGTAATTCCCCGGGGGGCAAAATCTGTGGGCCTCTGGGACATTCCCCGGTGGCGCATCTAGTGCGCTCCGGGACTTCCAGGGAGAGCAGCTTAGTGACCCTGTACTTTGGTGAGAAAAATTAGTGCGTCTCGGGCATTCCCCGGGGGGAGCGCATCTAGTGCGCCTCCGGAATTTAGGTAGAGCGCTTGTGAGCCTTTTGTACTTCCCCGTGAGCGATCTAGGAGGGCCCCCTTTTCCCCCTACATTCCAGGAGAGAGAAATTTGGACTTTGGGAATTCCAGGAGGCAGATTAGGACGCCCCCGGTTTCATCCCCCGGTAGAGGATTAGTGACCCTCGGACATTCCGGGAATTTTGTGATGTCCTGACTACGGTTTATTAATAAATGTTGATTTGTTGTTGATGGATAAATAAGACATCCCCTGAAAATATGACATAGCGCGTCTTTAGGAGCAAAAATTATTATAAGACATTGTGTTTTTTTTGGGAAAGATTTGAGATATCCCCTTTTTGATGGGCTGCATCAGCTCCCTCGGTCGCTAAGTTACAGGGCCGTGTGATACCCCGAAGGTGCCCGCATGGTCCTTTAGTCCCCACCCTGTGATCTTTCCTGGAGGGTGCCAGCATGGTGCTATAGCTAAGACCCGTGTGATCTTCTGATAGGTGCCGCATGGTCCTTTGTACGACTGTTTACTCCCTGTAGGCGCCGATGGTTTCTATGATAAGACCATTTTTGGATTTTCCGGGTTGGCTGGTCCGCATGGTCGCTATGACAGACCGTTTGTCTTCCTGATAGGGCAGATTGGTTGCTATGTCCAGATCAGGTGTCCCAGGCTCGTAACTTTTAGCAGTAGAAGCCAGTAAATGCCTTTGAATTGAAAAATCAAAAAGAGAAAACAGTAAGCTTAATCGATGTAGTGAGACAACCCCTTTAAGTGAGAATAAGCGCACACCCGGCTAAGCCCACTTTGGTAGTAAAAAACCCCGGCCCAAAAAAGGGAGTGCAGTAACATTATTGGCACCAAAAAACGGATCCAAAACAAGTTATGCCCGTAAATAAAATCCATAAAAAGCACCCAAAAAGCCCCTGCGAAGAAGGACATTGAAAAAAACAGAAATCAACTGTTTTTAAGCCTAGGATTTGTCTGTGAAATAAGGGCTCCTGTTATGGCAATAAGTAAGTAGTGTGAACAGAGGTTTAGACGTGCCGTTCTTACAAGTTGTTACTTGCTTTATTTTTTAAGGGTCCGTTTCTGGTTTTTTTGCCCCACGTAAAAACGTACACATTCAAATTTCCCTTGACTCATGTAGGTGGGAAATATAGAAGTGCCGTTTGTTAATTTCCATCAAATATTTACATTTAAAAAAATGGAAACCGCGGGGCCCGCATCTTTCAAATTGAAAAACATTTTAAATTTCGTGTTGGAGAGGGAAAAATACCCCCTTTTTGTGAACGTAAATTTGCATCCTGATGAAAAAAATTTAAACCAAAACCCCCTCCAATCGATTCAAGGAAAAAACAGGGGACAGCCAATAGAAAAGCGATGCAGTGGGCGCTTGGCATACGTTTAGCATCTACAGACTTTGACGTGTAGTGTAGGCTAAGGCTATGTTCACACGGCTTATTGCAGTGCCTACAGTACGCGCCTCAATACGCCAGGTGTTTTGGAGCCACGTGCTGTATCCAGTTGGGTGTGACACATATCGAGGACTTAGTTCCTGTTGTTCGTGAATCCTCGCGTCTCTGAGGGGTGGCTTTGGCCTGTATGAGAGCGCTGTGTGCTCCTCACAATGTGGTGAAATGTCGCTTTAAATTCGGTTTGTGAACATCCCCTTAGTGATCCCATTGTGGTTTCTTGTAGTTTGTTGTTGGATATTTGGCTAAACGTGTGCTCAATGATTTGGGGTCGGTGCATTCATGTTACCTATTTGTTGGTTTGTGTTTGTTCTTTGCTTTCCTATGCGCTGTCCCCTGCTGTCCCTGTGACCTGCGGGGTTTGCTTTTTTTAATGTATTTTCTGATTAATATAAGTGCATACGTTTGCAGCTCCGGCCCAAACATTTGAATACGTTTCACATTGACTCCGATTGTGTAATAAATGTCTCCTGTGAGCTCCACTTTAGTGTTTGTGCAGCGCCCGGTGTCCTCAGACGGTGACAATGACATTCAGATGTGATGGACATTGCCCCAGTCAGCCGCACATCCCTCTAGCCACCTCTCGGGGGCGACCCACAGGTGAGGGTATGCGTTCTGTGCAGGTGCCTGGCAGTGTGCACAGAGGGTTAATGAGGCGGTTCTTTCTCCTGTGCACCTGATTAGGGGCGGGGTTACCAGGAGGGAGTTGCTTAAATACCTGTGCTGGGTAGTACTGAGCATGTGCTGGATCTGGGTGATGGTCATGCAGTCAGGAGGGAGTCGGTGGTAAGTCCGTTAATTTTGTTTTTTCTTTGCTTTTGAGTGGGGAATGGCGAGCACCATTGTGTTTAGTGCACGGTCTGCTGTGTGTAGTGCACGGTCTGCTGTGTGTAGTGCACGGTCTGCTGTGTGTAGTGCACGGTCTGCTGTGTGTAGTGCACGGTCTGCTGTGTGTAGTGCACGGTCTGCTGTGTGTAGTGCCGGTTGTGTGTGTAGTGCCGGTCTGCTTGGTAGTGCCGGTTGCTGGTGTAGGACGGTCTGTGTTGTAGTGCAGGGTTTGTGTGGTAGTGCACGGTCTGCTGTGTGTATGAACTAGAGGAGCGGGGGAAGCTGCATTAGAGAGGGAGGGGGCATGGGGGCCATTTAGAGGTTTGCCTCAGGGAGGGGGGAGCGGGCTCTTGTTGGGGTGGTCATTTAATAGGATAGTGTGTAACAGGGTTTGGGAATTAACAGGGAGGATTAGAATCAGGGCGGCCATATCTGCTCCTGAGCTCTGGTGTATCAGCTGTGAGTTGGATGATGGGATATATGGTAAACAGTGGGGTAGCCTGATGGGTTGCAATAGTGACAGCCTGAAGTCCAGGGGCGCCAATAAGGCAGCACTCCAGTCAGGGGCCCAGTGATGTGATCAAAAATAGGAACTTGTCATGGCTGCGGGCTCCATTGGATTTGGGGTAATGAAATGGTTAATAGGTAATGTCTGGCAACCGCCCCGAGCCCCCCAAAACCCCGCGGCCCCTCGCTGGGGCACCCGATTTTTGCTGCAAAGGGGTAGGAGCAGGGAGGTGGGTTTAAACTGTTTGTGGGTGCTGCCTTCCCCTTTGGGCTCTGGGGGGGGGGGTGTTTCCCGACCGCCCGCAGCATTTGGGGGGAGCAGGTCGGGTTTAGCGTTTGCTGGTGTCTTCCTCCCGGGGTTTGGAGGGGGAGGGGTGTCCTGAGCGCAGCAGCATTGGGGAGCGGTGCTGGAGTTTGGGGCAGCCGGTGGGTTTAGTGTTTGGCCCGCCTGCTGCCTTTTCCTTTGGGCTCTGGAGGGGGAGGGGGTGTCCGGGGCCGCAGCGATTTGGGGGGCCGGGGGCTGGGTTTGGGGCAGCAGGTGGGTTTAGCTGTTTGCTGTGCTGCTTTTTTTCCGGGGGTCTGGAGGGGGAGGGGGGTCCTGAGGCCAAACGCAAATTTGGGAAACGGTTGTTGGGGGTTTGGGGCCTTTTGTTTGCTGAAAGGTGGGACTTTGGGAGGTGGAGCGGAGTACGTTTCCTCTCCACTCTGTTCGTTTCCTTTAAATTTCAGTGTATTGGTCATGCTGGTTTTTTTTTGTCCCTAATTGGGGGGGGGGTGTGCTGGCCTTTTTAGTTCTCTTGCGTTGTATCAGTTTCTTACCTTTTCCCAGTTAAAGAAATATCTAGTGGGGGTTGCTGGTATTGGGTCGCTCCACTATGTCTCTGTTTGAAGTAAAAGTGATTGGGTTTTTTTTGTCCCTGTTTTTTTAACCCTAAGGGGGCTGTGTTATAGGTGGGGTTGTATATAAATGTCTTTCGTTGTGTTTTGTTGTATTTCATAGTGTTAGTTGCTGTGCAGGGTGGCTGGTTATGTATGCTGTGTTTGGGTGGGCTCCTATATATGCTGTGTGTAGTAGTGACCTAGCTATAGGGGTTGCAGTGCTTATTCTGGCAGAGTGGCTCGTGTTAGTGAAGGCATCAGCTTGATGCTGGGATGTAATTGAATGTATTGGGGTTGCAGCTAAATAGTTGGTTTGAGGTTTCTTAGAGGGTGAGATCGGTGTTGATGGTCATTTAGGTTTAAGGCTCTGTCTACACTGGAGTGGACCCAAAACACTTGTTAAATGAATTTCCCAAATGTAAATGAAACTTTTCTTTTGTTTGTCCTCTGCATGTCCAAAGCAGTTAAAGATGGGTTGTTTTGTGCTTTGGTTTTGTTTTTTTTTTTTTTTGTTGTTTTTTAATGTATGATAAATAAGCCATTGGATGTAATCTCCCCTCCCAAAGTGGTGTAAAGCACGTAAAGCATTTATGTCTGTAGTAGTCGTTTATGGATTTTGCGCTAATAACATTATTTGTTGTTTTCCTCAAATGGGGTTTTTTGATTGTGTGCTTTTTTTTTGGGGGGGGAGGGGGGGGGGTTTTGGTTTGTTGATACCTTTTTCTGTTCGGATTTTTGTGCTACTCAAGTAATTTTTTATTTGGGGGTTAAATCTTTTTTTTATGGAGTTTGCCCAAAGTCCCTTTTTTTTACATTTCGGTGCTAGGATCTCTTTTAACGTTGTTAGGTGGCTAAAATTTTTTGTTTTGTTGAACATTTATTATAAAGTTATTTTTCGTTTGTCAGCCAAAGGGGCGCTTTGTATGGGGTTTTGGCCCTATAGTTTTTTGTAATGGATCTTTGAGGCCCAATTTTTATAATTTTTTTTTTAATTTTTGCTACAAATTCTTTTTGCTTTGCTGCAAAGAATATTTTTGCACATTTTTGCGCAAAAATCGTGTTTGGTTTTTGCAGTAAAAAAACTGAAATTAATTTTTGTGGTAAAAAAGTTCTCACCCCGTTTTTTAGTGGGAAATTCTCTGATAAAATTGTTTTTTTGCAAAAATCTGTTTTTTTTTTTTTTTTTTTTGGTATGAGAGTGAGAACTTTTTTTAGGGCCCAAAATTGTAAAAGCAAAGGGTTTTGTAGGGCCAAAAGCCCTGAAAAAATTTTTTTGTGCACCAAGCCCTAAAAAAAACCAAAATGTTTTTTGGGGTCAGAAGCAAGATAATGTTATTTGGGGCTCAAAGGGTTTTTAAAATAATTTTTTGGGGCCAAAACTGAAAAAATTGGGGTTTTTTTTTTAAAATGTGTAAAAATATAAATTTTTTTGAAGTGAGGAACTGATTAGCTCCCAAAAGGTGAGAAAGGGGGTGTTAGCCCCAAAAAACGCATAAAAAAGGGTTTTTTTCCCAAAAAACCGTTTTTTTTAAAAGTAATTTTGACAAAC
>JAODAL010036803.1:0-41210 GCA_025379985.1 Phyllomedusa bahiana
TTTTTTTTAACAGGGCCACCGGCAGTATCCGTATAAGTTGCTTTTCTTTGGGGCGCTCGATTAGGCGATACCCATTTATATATTTTTTTTTTTATGTTGAATCATTTTTAAAAAAAAAAAAAAATTTTTTTAGTGTGTAAAACAAATTTATGCATCCTATCTTCTGGAGCTATACATTTTTTTTTTTTTCCGTAAAACAGGCTTTTTTAAGGACTTTTTTTTGGGGGATTAACTGAGTTTTAATTGGGGTACCTTTTTGGGGCTTTTTCTAGGATTTTTGACGCTTTTTTTTCCCTTTTTTATGTGCCCGGGATAACAAAAATCTTAATTCTTTATTGTTTTTTTTTTTTTTTTTACCCGTTCACCGCACGGTTAATTAAATACGATTTATAGGGCAGGTCGTTACCACCCCCGATACCAAATATGGGTACAAAAAAATTTATTTTTGACTTTTTTGGGGCGATTGGCTTTTGAAAAGGGAAAGGGGGGTGTAGTTTTTTTATTTTTTTTTTCCGGTTTGTGTTTTACTTTTTTTTTCACTTTTTTTTTTTTTTTTTCACTTTTTCCATTTTTATTTTACTTTTCCCCAAAAGGGTTTTTGAATGAAGATCTTTAATCTCTTTTCAATAGGAACATTCATGCTGTTCTATGACGGGTTCCTATGACAACTGTCAGTCACGATGCCGGGGCGTCCCACAGGGCCGGCCGGCGTCGTGACGCACAGAAAACCCCGGAAGGCTTCTCTGCCTTCCATGCTGTCATGGGAAAGGGGCAGGACGGGGCACGGATCCCCATCCGTGCACTCTGCCCCCCGCAGAACCGAGGAGTGATCTCCCCCTCGTCTCCCTAGTTTTTGGAACCCCCCGATCGTCGCGATAATTAAGGGGTTAACCCCGCCCCCCCCCCCCGACACCCGGGGGGTCGGGGCCGCGCGCGGGATTCGCTGTAAATACAGTACACCCCGCGCCAAACGCGCAAACCTCTTTAGATTTCGCCGATCCCAGGACGACCATACGTCCAGATCTTTAAACCCCCAAATGCCCTTTTGACGTAGGATAGTCAAAATCGTTTAAGGGGGTTTAAAAAACTTGAAAAACTAAAGCACTCCTTTATGATCTATTTAATTTTATTATTTTTCAGTCAACAGAGCTAATTGTTGGCTTGTTTTTTGCTATGACTTTTAATAGTACCATTTTGGGGTGCGTACAACTTTTTATTATTTTTCATTCCATTTTTTTTCAGTTTTTGGGGTGAAAAAAGAAATTGGCTTCTTGTATTTCTTTATGACATTTTGTTCATTGTTTAGAAGAAAAGAGATCAAAGTTTTACAGTCCTGTTGAATTCAAATCTATTCTATTATTTTATTGTTTAAATAGTTGTATATGCTAAATTGTTGTTTTGATTTTTTTATATTTTTAGTGCCTTATTTTTTATTCCCATTTGGTTACCTGACCACTATGGGATACAATTGTTTGCCTGCATCACTGCAATACTAATGCATTGAAGTGCAGTGGACAAAACCTAGTGGAAAATTGTAATAGGAGCAGTAATATGGCAGATTTGAGGGTCTTCGCTAGCGCCTGGCTGCAATGACATAAAGTAAGCTATCTGCCATCACGTCACAGGAAAGTCAGTCAGGTGAAAAAGCCTTTAGCCTGTCTAATAGCTTAGATGCCATTGTCATACTGACTGCGGCATCTAAGTGGTTAAACTGCTAAGATCAGCACCCGGATCAAGCTTACACTGTGATGTTAATTAAGGTCTGAAATTACAGAAAGGGAGGTGAGTAAATATAACCAAAGTGCCAGTTCTCGCCATAATCTTCACAAATATTTCATTGACATACCTACATGTAGAGAAAGCGGATACAGGAGCCCGGACAGGTAAGTATGGTGCAGGAGCCGCAGCAGAGGCAGGGGCACGACTGCAGACCGAGACAGCGGCCGCGGTGAGCACCGTGACATTGTTGCTGTATGTATATAACTATAAAATTACCTATTGTTTAAATTCAGACTTTATGATAGCAAATTTTTTAGGAATTTTTGGAAGAGTCTTATTTGGACTATGGGCGACATGTATATACAGGGCTGCGCCAGAAGTCTGCCGTCTTTTCTGCCAAAAACTGGCGCACCCCTGTTCACTATATTTTTAATCAGGCGCACTCCAAAATTAGGCGCATTATGAGGCGCCTGCAGCACTTTATAATGCGCCTAAGATCGGAGGGTGTGCTGGAGGCGTGTGACACTACAACCGTACGATTCTACACATTTATGACTTTTGAACGGCAAATCCAGATGCATTACTGCTGAAACAGGTAGACCACTTTAAAGGTGGTTTACCTGAGCCAGTACTGTTGCTTTGTAGCTAGAAAACGGTAATTCTATGACCCGCAGTAGAACAGGTTCATAGATTCAGGCACATTCTACTAATGTGATTAAAAAAAATGGCGCCTGAGCAGCAAAATACATACATGTCACCCTATGTTTGTTCTATTTCCCGACTGATGCTCCTTCTTTACCGAACACAAAAAAAGGTTGACCGTGCTTTTTTTTGTCTGCCACAGAGAGCGTATATGTTTAGGTAATGGAGCAAACATAGTCCATATAAGATTATGTTTAACCTATTGTTTTCTATAAATCAGCTGCATTATCCACCAGGATTAGGGATGAGCGATATTATCAGCAAAAGTTGTAACCGGCACGGTTTTTAGGCTTATCGGGAATTTCCGATCATGCGATGGTTTAGGTGACAATCTTACAGATAATCTATTACTATCGCGCCATTCTCAGCGTTTCCTGTCATTTTGGCAGCCAGCCAATCAGCACTGAGGATAGAGGGGGGGAGGAGGATGTACAATGTCACCACTTTGCAGTGTATGGATCTCATTGGCTGCAAAAATGACACGACCTTTTTTTATCTATGCAACTGCATTTCCTGTTCAGCTCATTTTCTGTCTATGCCACTTCACAGCAGGATGTTCTGCGTTTAAAAACCCCCATAGCTGTTCTAACAGCTCTGAGAGATAGTCTCTTCTAATACAAGAACCATCCACCTAGCTATAGCTTAGAATATAGTTAGATTAGAGAATTTCACTTCGTATCTAGTTAGAGAAAGTTTTAAAGATATCCTCTGGTGTGTCCAGCTGCGGAGGTGGTGGGGGCGGATGCAGGGGCGGTGGTGCGGCAGGAGGAGAGGCTTTTGAAAGGAAGGGAGATATTGTGCAGCTCAGTGTGTTCTGTGACCTTGAATTGAAAAAGCATTGTTTTTTACCACTTTTCTGCCAGCAGACCTCTGATAGGAGGTGAAATTGTCCCTGTTTTTTCAGTTCTATTGCAATCACTGCATGTCAGTGTTTCCAAAAAACGGCATAACTTATCCCTATAACTTTTAAATAGTTTTATTGAAGTCTGTGCGTCTGTTTGCCGCTCAGTTTTACGCAAATTGTGTTATACATATTTGATAGTAAATTGCGCCTGTAGTCAGTGGTGCGAAGGCCACCATATTAATCCATATAACATTTAAATACTCTTATTGCAGTCTGTGCATCTGTTTGGTGCATCGAGCTCAGTTGTACGCATATTGTGTTATACATATTTGATAGTAAATTGCGCCTGTTGTCAGTGGTGTGAAGGCCACTACATTAATCCATATAACATTTAAATACTGTTATTGCAGTCCGTGCATTTGTTTGTCGCATAGAGCTCAGTTGTAAGCATATTGTTTTATACATATTTTATAGTAAATTACGTCTGTAGTCAGTGGACAGGGATAGTCAATGTCCAGTTCAACTAAAATGGTGGTTCAAAGACTCCTTTTTCCGGCACTTTTTAATCTGTGGGTCATGCAGGTTTAAGGGTCATGCTGTGGTACAGGACAGGGATAGTGAATAGTTTGTGACTTTTTTCTGTGACTCTTGTTGCCTAATTGTCTTGCCTAAGATGTAGCATGTATCCAGTTTACTGTTGTGGATGTTAATTCCATCTTCTCCTCCCCTGTTTGGGTGTAAGAATGAAGCTGTTGTTCCTCTCCCATAGACTTTAATGGTATCGGTGATTATCTATTATCGGCTATCGGATATCGGCATGATAATTGACGATATCGACTATCGATCCGATAACGATAGTTGACACAATCGCTCATCACTAATCAGGATATCTTTTTTTAAATGTAGTATAACAGATATCTGTGACGGAGGCCAACAAATAGAATGCGAGTCTGGCCTTACTCCTGCAGCTTCAAGACGAGACAGTTCTGGGAAACCCTTTGTCAAGATTTCTAGTAACAGATTTGGTTAGATCTGAAAAGTTCATATCATGGAGCAAAAGTTAAATTTGGTGTAAGAAATCTCAAATTCTTATGAAATCTTTGTTACCAACCATAAGAAAGCTGTAGGTTGAAATCAGGTATATTAAACAATGGTGCCACTGGTTTCTGAGAAAACATATGGTTAACGCTTTTACATATTTTATCTCACAAAAGCATAAGGCAGAAAACAATCCGACAAGACATTTCCTACAAGGTTTCTAGAATAAGCTACTGTAGGACAAGCTGCCATCTAAACCAGGGATTGACTGGGACTAAAATACAGCCCTGGCACAAAACCCCCACCAGCTCACATACAATATCTACCTCCAAATATGAGGGTTGTACTTACTTTTGTGAGATACTGTATATACATTTTAAAAGCAGGACATCCCATATTTTATCACGTAACTCTGGACAACCTCCTTATAGAAAGAATTGCTTATATTTATACAGAATAGAAAGCTCCTATCTAACTGAGATATCTAGCGCTAGAAACATTATTTCCATTCACTAATAGGCTCGTATTCAATCTTTGATTACGGTAATTGATTTATGTAGTTATCTCATTAAGATTGACTCGGTCCACGTGTTGTATTGGGCTATAAAGACAACATAGGAGGAGTTTCCTTGGTGTGAGTCCCTCATTATAAGGAGCGAGTTACTAAATAGGAGCTTCTCCTGATTTGGTAGACATGGTTAGACATGGTTACCAAATATATTTAAATGGCTCCCCCATAATACTACATTACCAGCGGCCTTGCCAACATCAGTTAATTGCTAAAAGCCTATTTTGTAAGAAAATCCTAGTAGTTGCTTAGTTGTAAATTCTCTACCCCTATGAAATTAAATTTAAACAATGCAGCATAAACAACAGATGGGGCCAAACAATGGGGGTTGCTGTTTTGAAGAATGCATCAAAAATATTTCTGGACATTCGGTTTTATAAAGTTTTTCCCTTTAAACATTTTCAGATATGGAGAAAATTTTGGCGAGCAAAAAAAGTAATGGAGAAAAAATGGATTTTAAAAAATTTTTAGAATGGGGCCCTCCCCTTTTAGAAAGAAGGGTCAGAAGCCCCAAAGGATTAAAGCAAAGGATCAAGCTGCGGCGTTTGTGGAAGAACAAAAAATAAATTTTAATAAACTTTAAAACGTCCTTTTTTCCCTCATAAATCTTTTATTTTTCCCAATTTTGGATTTTTTTTAATTAAAAAAGGGATTTCTAACCGGGTTTGGGAAAACCAATTTTTCCTGTTTTAATTTTGGGCTGAAAAGGGCTGGTCCTTTTCAATATTTTGGAAAAAGGGCATGTTTTAAATTATCTATAATGTAAAAAAAAATTTTCCATACTTACATAAAAAACCCACAACATCTAAATTCCTTCTCTCATTTCCAACAAAATTCAATTTTATTTTACTAAAAAACACTTTTTTTTTTTATTAAAAACAATGACATCAAAATTTAATATTTGAATTAAAGTTTAGACACGGGTCAAAAATTTTTTTTATTTGGGCAAAACCCCCCTAAAAAACCAGCCCTCCTCTTTCGACCCTTCACTTTAAACCCAAATCCTCCATCGGAAACCCATTTTTTAACCCTTAGGCAGGCACCTAGGGGAAGGAAGTAAAGACTAAACCGTTTTTTATGCAAAAAAAAAGGGAACGGCCCCTTTTAACTATTAGGGTTGCACCAGAAAACCGTTGAAAAAATGTGCCAAAAAGTGCATCATTTTTGGTCCCGGAATTTTCCCTAAGACATATTTTTTTCTTGCCTTTAAAACATTTGAATTAAACTGGACGGGTTTTACAGATTTGCCGTCGTCAGTAAACCGGGGCCCAACGGAAAATCCAAGCAAAACTTTTGGGAATAACAACATTTTTGGCATACCCGCCTTTTTTTTTAAAAAGCCGACAGAAAAAATTTGCTGTAAAGAGTAACTAAAAGAATGGTTTTTTTCATTGCTGTAAAAGCAGCACGGAAACATGGAGGGACCCTTAAATACAGCTCCCCTAGGGGAAGGGGATTTAAAATTACTGCTCCCAAAAGGGGAAAATTAAAAATAACTCCCGGGCTTAGGGGGGGTTTTTTATATACTCCACCTATGGGGGACTTGTTTACGCTACCTAAGGGGGGCACTTACATACTGCAAACCTACTAAAGGGGACTTATAAACTACTCCCGGGGGGAAAGGGGAAACTTCCGGGGGGTTTTACTTCTACTTATGGAGGGGACTTATATAATGCTACTTAGGGGAGGGGAACTTTTTATGCTGCTCCCTAAGGAGGGGTACTTATAAACTGCTACCAAAGGGGGGGCCCACTTTTTAAAAATTTGCTCCCTATGGGGGGACTTGAAAGCTGCAACCTAGGGGTGGGATTTGGTTTACTGCTACATATGGAGGGGACTTATATACTGCTACCTGAGGAGGGGACTTGTATATACAGTAGCTACCTAAGGAGTAGCACTTATATACAGTAACCTAAGGAGGGGCACTTATATATAGCTACATAAGGAATTGCTATCTACCTATCTATCTATCTATCTATCTAAACAGGGCACTTATATACTATTTAACCAAAAAAAGGGGGGCCTATAAAACCAAACCCAAAGGGAAGGGGGGCTATTTTCCCCACTGCCCAAAAGGGGGCCTATATGCCTACCTTATTACTGGGAGCCTATATACTTTAATAAAACACTAAAAAATTATAAAAGCAGTAAAACTCTTTTTCCTGCAACCCCTCAAAAAACCCCTGTGTTTCCCCCAATACGGGTACTGTTTTATGAATCCATTTTGGTGAACTAAAACCCCCCATCTACCCAACTCCTGTGTTTTCCCTTTTGGATTTTCATCTTCCTGTTAAAATTTTGGGTTTTCACCACACTGTCACCCCCCCCAAACCCCAACCCCTGGGGTTTTTTTAGGGGCCAGCACTGCTCCCCTTGTTACCCTGACTTCCTATTTTTTTCCCCTCACTTTGTTTAATTTAACTGAGTCGACCCCTCCCATCCCCCTGTTCACCCTGTTTTGTCTGATCTGAACTTCATTCTGTATAAACCATCCCAAGGGTCGTTTTATTGTGAAAACCCCAGGGTTTCCCAAGTGGCAATTAAAACCAAAAACATAACAAGAACTAAACAAGGATGGCAAGGTAACCCCCTCCTCTTTTTTTTTTACAGCTATTAGCCCTACTAACCAAATCTCCCACCATGTTTTTTCCTTCCCTGCATTATCTCAACCTCCATTTTTCCCGAAACAAAATTTCCTTCCCCACACCCCTTTGCTTGGGGAATGAGTTGTATATTTTCTCCCCGCATTCTTCCCCCTCATCTGACTTTCTGCCCACCAACCCTTTCCCCCCATCAACGCCTCCGCACCAAACAGACCCAAGCAAAAACCAAAAACCATCCTACTCCCCACCTCTCACCCTCTCACTTGGCCCGCTACCTGGCGGGTGGGGATATATCCCCCTAAAACCCCCGGGGCCCCCTCAGCACATTCCCCAAATGTTGTCCCGATTACCAAAAGATCCATCATACAAACCCCTGTAAACCCTCTTTAACCTTAAAAAAATTCCCCCTTTAACCCAGCCAAACCCCCTCCCCTCCCCCCGGAAGCTCTCTGGAACCCACGGTCCCGTAAAGTAAAAAACTCTCCTACATAAAACACCTATTAATCTCCACAAAAATTTCTTTTCCTTTTGGGCTTTTCAAAACCTGGCTGGACCCCCTCTGACACTGTCTCCCCTCCGCACTCTCCCCTTTTCGGTCCCCCAACTTTCCCAAAACCCACGCCCCCGGGAACAAGCATGGAGGGGGTGTTGGGGTTCTCCTAAACTGATACCCGCCCCCTTTTTTTTCCCAATTTCCTCCCTACCCTCCCTTCCCTCCCCTCCTTTGAGGTGCACTCTGTCCGCATTACTTCCCCCCCCCAA
The DNA here is from genome assembly GCA_025379985.1 of Phyllomedusa bahiana. Lineage (NCBI taxonomy): Eukaryota > Metazoa > Chordata > Amphibia > Anura > Hylidae > Phyllomedusa > Phyllomedusa bahiana. Next base: position 8,237 of record JAODAL010036803.1, read on the forward strand.
ACCGCAATGGCTGTGGTCTAACCGTCCCCCAGGCCCCCCGCCCCTTTCCTTTCCCCCCCACCACCTTCTCTTCCCCGGGTTCTCCACTTTTCTTTCCAAATGCATCCCCACTATTGTCCCTGGGAGAAATTTTTAAAATCCCAATTTTTGCCCCCCCCTCCCTGCTGCCAGCAAAAAATTTCTCACTCTGCTCTTTCCCTTTTGGGCCCCTCACAGTGGGCCTCTGGGTCCACCAAAAGAGGGAACACACTGGGGCCTCATCTTCACCCCCCCTGCCCCCCATTGACATCTCAAACTTTCCCCCACCCCATATCCCGACCCAAAAAAACCTTTAAATTTCCTTTTCCACCCGGGTCCCCCTCCAACCTGCTCCTCCTGTCCCCACATCTAGTGCACCCCCGCAGGAACTTACAAAACCTCAACCCCCGGGACTATCTCCGACCTCCTTTCACCTCTTTCTACCATATCCTCACTTGACAAACCCCAAAACAGCCCCTGGGTTTCCCACAAAAACACAATCACCACCACCCTTGGGCTTCCCGTCCGTCCTCTCCCCAAAACAACAGAACCCCAAAATCAACAACAAAACCCGGCACAAAAGCCTCCACTAAACAACTGAGGCAGCTTCCCCAAAAAACTTTAACGCCGCTGGAAGAAAAGCCGCTCCACCGACGACTTTACCTCTTACAAACAAACGCTACAAAACCATTTAAGCTGGGACTCACTACCCGCCAAAAAAGGGTTACTTCACCCCTCCATACCCTCCTTTTCTCACAACCCAGACATTTTTTTCAACACCTTCAACTCTCTCCTTCCCCCCCCCCCAGCACCTCCTTCCCCCCTCCTCCATCAGCGGACGATTTTTTCAACCATTTCTTAAAAAAAGATCAACCCATCAGGAAACTTCACCCCCCATCCCCACTACCCACCTCTATACCCCCCCACCCCTTGGGCCCTCACCCCCCCTCACCCACACATTTCCCCCTGAACACTTCCCCTAACCTGGGTTTCCCCCCTGTTAGTCCCTGATAACCTCTCCTCTTTGTGTCCAAATCCAACCTCACTAACCTGTAACCTTTACCCACTCCACCCTACCTTTATCCCCGACCTCACACTGTTTTTTTTCCCGCCCTCACCAATTTTTTTCAATTTTATCATTAACCTTGGGGATTTTTTATTTTCTTCCCCCCCCCTCCCTTAAAAACCCCGCCCCCTCCACCTTCCCCCTTTTTTTTAAAACCTCCTCGACCCCTTTTTCACTGTTCCCCCCCTATCCCCCCTCTCCTGGCCCCCCCCTTTTGCCCCCTCCCAAACCCCTCCAAGGCACCAAAGCCCAGTTCTTCAGCCCCCCGTCCCCCCCAACCGTCCCTTTCCAACTCCCCCCTCCTGCCCAAAACCCCTCCACCCTCGGGATTTACGGAACCGGCCCTCTCCTGGGTCTCTTCAACCTCTCTAAAAGGGCATTCATTTTCCCCTCACCCCCTGCAACCCCCTCCTCCTCCCCCTCCCTCCCGTTGGGGTCCCTTTAGGGTTTGGGCTGTCCTTGGGCCCCCCACTCCTCTTCTTTTCTACACCCCTTGTCCCGGTAAACTCCCTAGGGCCTCGCATGGCTTTAACTACCCACCTGTACGGGAAAACACCCCCGCCTTTTTTTTCTTCCCTCCCCGACATTAACCCCCCTTTTCTTTTCTCCCGGGGTCCCAAAAGCCTATCATCCATTTCCCTTTTTTCTCCTCCCGTCGCTTAAAACAAATGAAAAAAAAACAGAATTCAAACATCCCTTTTCCCCCGTTTCCCCCTCTAACCCCCCCCCGATCCCAAACACTGTTAATGGCCACACCCCCCTCACCAGCTCCACAAGTCCCCCTGCCTTTGGGGAAAACCTTTGGGCTCCTCTTTTTCCTTTTAAACCCCACATCCCAAACCCTCAAACCCCGCCTGGGGGCCCTCCCCCCCTGAAAAAATTTCACGCATCCGCCCATTCCCCAACCCCTGAAAACTAAAAAATAAATCCCCCCCCTCGTCATCTCCCGCCTTTGGGACTACTGCAACACCCTTTCCCTCTTTGGCCTCACCTCGCTCCCCCTCCAATCCATCCTAAAACTCTGCTGCCCGTCTGATTCACCTCTCTCCTCACTACTCCTCTGCCGCTCCCCTCTGCCAATCCCTTCACTGGCTACCCATTGCCCAACGAATTCAGTTCAAATTACTAACCCTGACCTACAAGGGTCTCCATAACCTCTCCCCTCCATACATCTCTGCCCTAATTTCCAGATACCTCCCCTCACGCAATCTCCGCGCCTCACAGGACCTTCTCCTCTGCTCCCCTCTCATCAGCTCCTCACATAACCGTCTCCAAGACTTCTCCCGTGCTTCACCCACACTCTGGAACTCCTTAACCCAAAACATCAGACTCTCCCCAACTTACCAGTTTCAAAAGCAACCTGAAAACCCATCTCTTCAGGATAGCATACAACCCACACTAACCCCACCACCACTACACCGGCCCGCAAGCATGTCTGCCCCACACCTTCTGTCTCTCCCCTTCTTCCTTGTAGATTGTAAGCCCTCGCGGGCAGGGTCCTCTTTCCTTTCTGTTTCAGTTACTAGTCATTTTTTTCACCATTTTTAAATTTGGGTTTAAAATTTGTTATGTATGTAATTCCCCCTTTAAAAGTACAGGCCCTGGGGAAATTTAAAGGCGCTCTAAATAAATAATAATAATGGGTAATAATGGCCCTTTTCGGGGTGCAGGGGGGTAGAGTTCAGGCTGCCAATATGATCCTGGGGGTTTTGGGGCCAGAGCGCAGCCAACCTTTAAGGGGTTGTCCTCTTTATTCCCCTAGGAGATTGTCCTGGGTTTCCTGTGGGCCCGTTTCCCCCCCCCCTCCCTTTAAAAAAGCCCCACCTAAAAAAACCCCTAAACCCCCTACTGACATCTTTCCCCTCAAAGGGGGGTCTATGTACAAAAAGGGGGCAGGGGAAGATAGAGATGGGGGAATTTCCCGAAAATTTGGGTTTTTTTCAAATTCGCCGAATTTTCCCAAAAAAAAATAATTCGTTTGAATTTCTTGGGACGAATCACGTTTTAAAAAAAAACTATTTCCAGGGTGCACAGGCCTTCAGGGTGTGTAAACGGTTTTTGCCATGCTTTTAAAAATGCGAGGGAACTTGGTTTTTGGGCTTCATACAATGCTGTGTTTTTTTTTTTGTATGTCCCACATTACTGCTCAAACTCCTTTAAAATATTAAAAATTCCCCGGGGAATTAAGGGGGGCAAAATGACCAAAAAACTGGGAAAGGGGGAAGGTTTCCTGATAAATTTTGCCAAGGCGACGGTGGAAAAAAAAAAAGCAGGGGGAGGTTTGGGAACATCAGTGACAGAGTGTGGAGATGACGGGGGCAGCCACACGATGAGGGCAGAGAAATGGGACAATGACATTCTGGAGGTTTGGGAAAAAAAAGGAGGGAGGCCACAAGTGGCACAATGACCAATTTGTAAATTTTCGGCAGCAGCCCAGCAGGGGAGCAGAGTCAGACCCTGGCACAATGACATTCTAGGGGGGAAAAAAAAAGGGGTTTGGCCACAGAGTGGCACAAAGAAACAGTTTTTAGGGGCATGGAAGCAGCCACAGCGCACAAAAAAAGGGCAGGAAAAGTAGCAATATGAAAAGAGCGTGTAGGGCCCGGCATCCCCATGAGGGGCAACGGGGGCACAATGACATTCTGGGGGTGGGAAAAAAAAGTAGGCCAGAGATTGGGACAATGAACCCCAGTGTGTAGGTCACGGGGAGCAACCACAGCAAACAGCATGAGGGCAGACCCCTTGGACAAAGACAGAGTGTGTAGGTCATGGGAGGGAGCCCCCAGCAGCAGCATGAGGTCAGCAGTTGGGAAAATGAACAATGTGTAGGGCACGGGGAGGGAGCCAAAAACAGCACATGACGGGCCGACAGTGGAAAAATGACATTCGGAGGGGGCAAAAACGGGGTAGGCCACAGAGGGGGGCAATACACAGTGTTTTAGGTCACGGGACAGCCCACAGTGCAGCATTAGGCAGACAGTGGCACCCAAAGGGGCATTTGGAGGGGGGCCCAAAAAAAGTAGTTTGACCACAGAGTGGCACAATACAAGATTTGGGGGTGAGGGCGGCAAAAAAAAATGGGGGGCAGTCGTGGAAAAATGACAGAATGTGTAGGGCCGGGAGCAGCCACAAACAGCCCGCATGAGGTAAAACAGTGGCAAATTGGGCACGTGTGTACACGGCAAACAGCCACAGCAGCACATGAGGTCAGAAAAAGTGGAACAATTTTACAGAGTGTGTAAAGGGCACGCAGGGAGGGCCCAGCGGGACAAAAAAAGGGCCAAAAGTGGGACAATACACAGTGGTAGGTCATGGGCAGCCCCCACAGCACCATAGGTCAGACAGTGGCAAAATGACAGAGCGTGTAGGTCCCCGGCAGCAGTCGAAGGTCAGACAGTGGCACATTGACATTCTGGAGGGGGCAAAAAAAAGGGGTAGGCCCGAGATTGGGACAAAGGGCACAGTTTGTAGGTCACGGCAGCACCACCAAACAGCCCAAAATGAAATTTAGACAGTGGCAAAAAATGACACAGTATTTTAGGCACCGGGGAAAAGCCCAACCGCAGCACATGAGGGCAGACAAAGGGGACAATGCCCTTCTGGAGGGGGGCAAAAAAAAGGAGTAGGAAAAAGGGGTGGGACAAAGACCAGTTTTGTAGGTCACGGGCAGCAAGCCACAGCGCAGCAAAGAGGTCAGACATGGCCCTTTTCATTCTGGAGGGGCAAAAAAGTTTGTTTTGGGCCCCAGAGTGTCACAATGACAAGAGTGGAGGTGAGGGGGGGCAACAGCATGGGGGCAGACAGTGGCACAATGGCAGAGTGTGTTTGGTTCCCCAGCAGCAGCCCCCAAACAAACCATGAGGTCAGACGTGGCACAATGGGCAGAGCGTGTAGGGCCCCGGCAAACAGCAGCATTTAGGGTCGAGTGTGGGACAATTTACATTCTGGAGGTTTGGGAAAAAAAGGAAACAGGCCAGAGATTGGGAAAAAAAAGACAAGTGTGAAAGGGCACCGGGAGCAGCCACAGCAGCAACATGAGGGCAGACAGTGGCCCCAATGACAAGGTGGTAGGGCACGGCAGCAGCCACAGCAAACACATGAGGGCAGCAGGGGCACAATGACACTTTTTTAGGTCACGGCGCTGCCACACCCGCAGCATGAGGGTTTACACAGTTTGGCACAATGACTTTTGGAGGTGGCAAAAACAGGGGTAAGGGCCCCAGGTTTGGACAAAGACAAAAGTGGTAGGGCACGGCAGCCCGCCACACAGCACATGAGGGGCAGGACAGTGGGCCCCAAAGACATTCGGGGGTGGCCAAAAAATAGTAGGCCAAAAGAGTGACACAATGACAGAGAAATGGAGGTTTAGGGCTTGGGAACAGAATTTAGGGCGACAGGGCACAATGACATTTGGAGGTGGCAAAAACCCAAATAGGGCCCCAGAGTGGGACAAAAAACACCCGTGTGTAGGGCACGGCGCCCCAGCCACGTTTCAGCCCGGGATAGGTTAGACAGTGGAAAAAAGAAAACCCGTGTGTAGGCACGGCAGCAGCCCAGCCGCAAAAATGAGGGCAAAAAAGTGGGACAATGACGAGTGTGTAGGGGCACGGGAGCAGCCACAGCACCATGAGGGTTTAGGGAAAATGGCAAAAAAGACACATTTGTACGGGCACCGGGAGCAGCCAAAAGGCAGCCCCAAAAAGAGGTCGGGCTTTGGGACAAAGACATTCTGGGGGTGGGAAGAAAAGAGTAGGCAACCCGGGGTGGGGGGAATTAAAACAGTGTTTAGTCACGGCAAACGGCCAAAAGCAACAGCATGAGGGCAACAGTGGCACAAAGACATTCTGGAGGGGGCAAAAAAAAAGGGGTAGGCCCCGAGATTGGGACAATGACCGTTTGTAGGTCACGGGGAGCAGCCAAGCAGCAGCAAGAGGGCAGACAGTGGCACAATACAGATGGTAGGGCCCCGGGAAGGGAGCCACAAACCGCAGAAGGTCAGACAGTGGGACAATGACCTGTGTGTAGGGCACGGGGAAACGGGCCCCAGCACAGATGAGGTTTAGACAGTGGCACAATTGGGCACAGTGTTAGGTCCCCGGCAGCAGCCCAGCCAAAATTTAGGTCAGGGCCCCGTGGCACAAAATTTACACGTGGGTAGGGCACGGGAGGGACCACAGCAAACCATGGCCCTCAGACATTTGGCACAATACATTTTTTGCGGTGGCAAAAACGGAAATAGGAAACAAGTGGGGCAAAGACAAAAAGTGTGTAGGTCACGGCAGCAGCCACCAGAGAATGAGGTTTAACAGTGGGACAATGGGAAATTTTGGAGGGGAAAAAAAAAAAGAGGCCCAGAGTCACAATTTACGAGAGTGGAGGGGGAGGGCGGCAACAAAATGAGGTCAGTCATTTCACAATTACAGAGTGTGTAGGGCCCCGGCAAACACCACAGCACCGCTTTTAGGTCAGACATGGCACAATGACCCCAGTTGTAGGGCACAAACAGCGCCCCCCAGCACAGAATTTAGGGCAGACGTGGGACAAAACGATTTTGTAGGTCCCCGGCAGCAGCCCCACAGAGCAAGAGGTCCCGACCGGGGACCCAAAGAAAACATGTGGAGGCACGGCAGCACCACAGACGCATGAGGTCAGACCGGGCACAATGAAAATTCTGAAAAGGGGGGAAAAAAAAAGGGGTAGGCCACAGAGTGGGACAATTAAAACAGTTTTGTAGGGCACGACCCGCCCGCCACAGCACAGCATGAGGTCAGACAGTGGCACAATGACATTCCCGGAGGGTTTCCAAAAAAATAAATAGGGCCCCGGGGTGGCACAATGAAAAAGGGGAAATGGAGGGGAGGGCGGCCAAAAAAAAAAAAGCAAAGAGGGCAAACGTGGGACAATACAGAGGGGTTGGGAGGTCACAGCAGCAGCCACACAGCAGCATGAGGGCAGACAGTGGCACAAAGAAAGAGCGGTAGGTCCGGCAGCAGCCATGAGGTTTAGAGTGTTGGGACAAAGACAAATTTTGGGGTGGCAAAAACAGGAGCTGGCCCGAGGGGAAAAAGGGGCAATTTTTACACAGTTTAGGTCACGGGGAGCAGCCACAGCAGCCCGCCCTGAGGGCAACAGTGGCACAATTTACAGAGTGTGTATTCACGGCAGAAACCACAGCACAGCATGAGGTCCCAAAAATGGCACAATGGACACAGTGTGTATCACGGGAGCAGCCCAAAGCAGCAGCATGAGGTCAGACAGGGGGCACAATGGGGCATTCTGGGGGTGGCAAAAAAAAAATAGTAGGCCACAGAGTGACACAAGACAGAGGTGGGGTGAGGGCCAACGAATTTGGGGGAGACAGTGGCACAATTTACATTTTGGGGTGGGAAAAACAGGAGTAGGCCACAGAGTGGGGCAAAAAACACAGTGGTTTGGGCACGGGAGCACCACAGCACACAGAAGGTCAGACAGTGGCACAATGACCCCATGTGTAGGGCACGGGGACACCCCCAGCACCCAAAGGTCAAACAATGGCATAATACAGTGGTTTTAGGTCCGGGGCAAACCACAGCAAGGGAGCAAAGAGGTTTAGGAAAATGGACAATGACACATTTTAGGGCCCCGGGGCAGCCCCCAGCGCACAAGAAGGGCAGGCAGTGGCACAATGCATTCTGGAGGTGGCAAAAACAGGAGTAGGCCCCCAATGGGACAATTTACACATGTGTAGGGCACGGCAACAGCCCCCAGCAGCAGCATGAGGTCAGGAACAGTGGCACAATGAAAATTCTGGAGGGGGCAAAAAAAGTATAGGCCAAAAGAAATTTGGGACAAAAGACAAGAGGGGGGGTGAGGGGGCGGGGCAACAGCATTTTAGGGCAGACAGTGGCACAATGACAGAGATGTAGGGAAAGGAGCAGCCACACAGCAGCATGAGGGCAGACCCGTGGCCCCCAAAGACACAGTGTTTAGGTTTACGGCACAGCCCCCAGCAAGCACATTAGGGAGACATGGGAAAAATGACAGAGTGTGTAGGTCACGGGAGCAGGGCCCCGCATAGCAAAGAGGTCAGACAGTGGCACAATTTCCCCAGTGTTTTAGGCACGGCAGCCCGCCCTAGCAGCAAACATGAGGTCAGACAGTGGCCAAAAATGAAAATTCTGGAGGGGCAAGAAAAGGGGTACCACAGAAATGGGACAATAACAAAAGTGGGGTAGGGCACGCAGCAGCCCCCGCAGCAACCTGAAGGGCAACAGTGGGCCAAAAATGACACAGTGTTTTAAGGTTTCCCCGGGAACAGCCACAGCAGCAGCCACCCCAGCAAAGGGATGAGGTTTAGACAGTTGGGACAATTTACATTCGGAGGTGGGAAAAAAGTATAGTCCCCCGAGTGGGGACAATGGGCAAATGAAGGTTGGGCCGGCACAGCATGAGGTCAGAAAAGTGGCCAAAAATGACACGTGGGTTTTTTAGGTCACGGCACACCCAGCAGCACATGAGTCAAAAGTGGGACAAAGACATTCTGGAAAGGGGGCAAAAAACAGGGGTAGGCCACAGAAGGGGGGACAATGACCAGTGTGTAGGTCACCCCCAAGCCCACAGGCAGCATTTAAGGGGCCCAAAAGGGGGCCCCAATTACATTCTGGAGGTGGCCCAAAAAAGTTTGTAAAGGCCCCAAGTGGGAAAAATGACAGAGGGGTGGGGGTTTAGGGCGGCAACAGCATGAGGTTTAGACATGGCAAATACAAGTGTGTAGGTCACCTGGCAGCGCCAAAATCGAGCCAAAAAGTTTCTCCCAGGGGCCCCCGGATGGGGACCTGGGATGGTTGGGCGCCGGGCCGTTGGGGCCAAAAGTTTGCTCCCTGGCCACGCTTTCCCTTTTTTTTCCACAGATTTTTACATATACCCCTGTTTGGGTCCCCCATTGGGCTTAGCAAAGAATGCCAAAACCCCCGATATCGGAATTTTTTAAAACCCCCAACGCTCCGCACGAGGGAAATAAAATGCTGCCGGCAGCCCCGCCCGATCCCCTGTGCCGCCACTTTTTTGGACCTGCGAAGTGGGTTTTTAAACCCCGGGGGCCCCCTTTGGGTCCCGACCTCACAACCCGCCCCTTTTCTTTTCTGACGGACGGCCACCCCAACCCACTTTCTGGCCCCCACCGCTGCCTGACGCGCAACTGATGCCCTTTTTCCCGAATGATGAAACCCCTTTCCTTTTACCCGGCTCCCAAGGCGGTCGGCTACATCATCATCTATTTTGTGTTTCAAACATCACTGGATGTATCCTCACTGGTCTTGGTATGCAGAGTTGAACCCCCCCCAACATGACCTCCCCCTGCCACCCTTTAACATCTATACTTTGTCGCCTACCGCAAGAAGCAGGGGGTTTTGGGCCCCCTTTCTTCCCCGGGCCAAAAAGCTGCGCTTTCCCTCCTCCCAAAATTTTTATCCTCGTTATATACTTTGGGACTGGAGCCCAACCCCCATAGTAGATCCCTCTGGGGAACTGGGAAAGGGACAGGGGGAGGTTAGGACAAATGAGGGGGCCCCCCCCATCCCGGGCCATGCCAACCTAAGGGGGTTTTGTTGACGTTCCCACCGACACTTGGCTGGGTTGTCAGATTTCATCTGGGAGGAAGTGGATGACCTATAACCAAAACAAAAAACCATTGGGTTGCTAGACAGTACCGACCCCTTGATGAAAACCGGGGAGTTGTGGCCCCCACTGATACCCCCCCCTGGACGTCCCCCTTTCGTGCTGCGACCTGGGCCTGGGGAAAGTTTTTTGCCTCTTTCCACTTTCAGGTTTAAGAGCCCCGCCCCCTCCCTGTCCCGGGCATACTGTTTGTTCTAAAAAGTACATACCCTGGTTTTTGAAGTTTTCTGTAATTTTGAAAAATACCCACCCTGAATTTTTACCCAAATTAAAAACCCATAACAAAGGGTTGGTAACCCCCTTGATATAAAATTTTCGCTCCACAAATGGGGAGGAAAAATTTAAAATTGTATGTGCCGTTTTTTAAAAATTCCCGTGTATTTTAAATGAATATAAAAACACAAAAGGCTTTAAATTTAAACCCTTTGGATTTGAATTTTGCTACAGAATTCCTTCTTGGGGTGAAAAACAAAGGGTTTTTTTTAAATGATACAACTGCAGAACAAAAACTGAAAAAAAAATTAAAAGCAAAACCAAAAAAATATGAGCTTTGTAGCGTGTTACAATGACTTTTTTTCTACGCTACACAACAAAAAGAAAAAATTGTAATTAACCTTCGCTTGTGAATTATGCTACAGGAAAATTGTAAATTTTTTGGGGGTGAAAAAGACGTTTTTATTTTTGTCACCACAGCAGAAAAAACAAGCTTTAAATTTAACCCTGGATGTAAATTGCGCCAAAAAAATTGAGCAACCACAAACTACGAGCTTTGTAGCGTGTTACAATGGCATGTTTTCTACGCTACACAAACAAGAGAAAAAATTGTAATTAACCTTCGCTTGTGAATAATGCTAGAGGAAAATTGTAATTTTTGGCGGTGAGAAAGACGGTTTATTTTTGTCACCACAGCAGAAAAAACAACGCTTAATTAACCCTTGGATGTAAATTGCGCCAAACAATTGAGCAACCACAAACTACGAGCTTTGTTGTAGTGTTACAATGGCGTGTTTTTTCTAGCTACACAACAAGAGATAAAATGTAAATTTTAATACCGTTGTGAATTATGCTACAAGAAAAATGTATATATTTTAGCGTTGAAAAAACGGTTTTAGGGGTCAGCACACCAGCAAAAACAACGCTTAATTAACCCTGGATGAAAATTGCGCCAAACATTTGAGCACCACAAACTACGAGCTTTGTTTGCGTGTTACCCAAAGGCGGGTTGTTTTCTATGCTACACAACAAGAGAAAAAATATTAATTAACCTTCGCTTGTGAATTATGCTACAGGAAATGTAATTTTTTGGCGGTGAAAAAGACGGTTTATTTTTGTCACCACAGCAGAAAACAATGCTTAAATTTAAACCCCCCGGATGTAAATTGCACCAAACAAATGAGCAACCACAAACTACGAGCTTTGTAGCGTGTTACAATGGCGTGTTTTCTACGCTACACAACAAGAGAAAAAATTGTAATTAACCTTCGCTTGTGAATTATGCACGGGAAAATTTTATTATTTTGGGGGTGAAAAAGACGGTTTCTTGGAGTCACCACACAGAAAAACAACGCTTAATTAACCCTGGATGTAAATTGCGCCAAACAATTGAGCAACCACAAACTACGAGCTTTGTAGCGTATTACAAGGCGTGTTTTCTAAGCTACACAACAAGAGAAAAAATTGTAATTAACCTTCGCTTGTGAATTAGGATACAGGAAAATTGTATTTTTTGGCAGTGATAAAGACGGTTTCTTGGAGTCACCACAGCAGAAAAACAACATTTAAATTTAAACCCCTGGATGTAAATTGCGCAAAAGAATTGAGCAGCCAAAAAGGGAAGTGGTATTTGTATTGTTAAAAACGCTGTTTTCTTTAAATGAATCAACAGGAAACTGGCTTAGATCCCCCTTGGATATTCAATGTGCTGTGAGCAGATAGCATTAAAATGTATATGCAGCTGCAGTAGACACACACTGGACTTCAGATCCAATACCCCAAAAAATCAGAAATAGAACATTAAGAGAACAGTCTCTGAGACAAGCTGAGACACCCCACAAAAATCGCTGTATAAAATCATTCTTCAGTAAGAGCTATCAGCCGCAGCAGCACCTTCCTGATCAGTACAGTGAGAGGATTGTGAGCTCCCAGCGTCGCGCCCGGACTTATTTTATGCGGTGACGTCACAGAATCCCGCCGGTCTCTTTATTGGCTTCATCTCTGCACATGTCATGCAGGCTATGCCCTTCTTCCTCCCAGGGGTGCTTTGCCCATGTAACCCATGTGCTCGCAGCCATTTATAATCAAAAGCACACTTCGTTCAACCCCAAGTAGCCCAAAGTTCGACTTCGTTTCCGAACCGAAGTTTTCCTGAAATTCTAAACGAATTCCACTTCGTTAGAATCGATTCGCCCATCTCTAGTAAGGAGCTTCTGGAAAAGTGAAGATTCTAAGATGTGTGTGTGGTAAATTCTGCAGAGATGAATTACAGCCGGGAGAAGCTATCATGACAGTCTGTGCCAAAAACAAGGGGAAGATTAACATGCGGATCAGAGAAGACATCACCTGTCAGTCACTGGCTGTAACTACACTATAATCACCTATATGTCTGCAGAGCCTGTGTTCAACGCGTAGTCACTATGTGGTGCTCGCATGTGGTCATGGTCTGGCAGTATTATTTGGTCTTTTGGTCTTCAGTGATAGAATTGACATTGATGGTCTTGGTATTGTCTTAGTAAAAGTATTATGGTAATACGTGTGGTATATTTGATCCATGCATAAGTGTATTATTTGGTGACTGTATTGTTTAGAGGTATTATCATCATTACTACTACATAATGAGTGGTTTTGAAAATGTTATTTTGTGAGAGCTGACTTTCATTGTACGGTGTAGTGCTGAGGTGATGGACAGGATCTATGTGAAATTTGTGGAAAATTAATGACAGGAACATACAATTTTTTCTCAAAAAAAAATACATGCCGCAGCTCATGATGTGGCGTGAAAAATACTGGGTTAACCCAGCTCTAATGAACAAAACATAACACAGAGGGCCTGAGCCCTAGATGGTTTAGGACCCTAGCAACGCCCCTGAATATTTGGTCTAAGCAAGTTAAAGCCTAAAGATGTGCCAAAATGATGAAACAGCATGAGCCACTGCGCCCCCGCCCCTTATTCAAGCTGTAATTGCAGGCGAAATCCGTCCCGCAATTACGGCTTAAATAAGCCGTGCGAACCGGGCCTAAGAGTATGTTCACACGGCATTTCTTAGATGCGAGTTTGAATCTGTGTTTCGAACCCAAAACGGACCCAAACACGCATCTAACAATGTGCAGTGTGTTTTACAATGTTAAACACGCATCAGTGTTTAGAAGAGTGATCGCCGATGCATTTTTTTATTTGCGTCTTTCGGATCCGTTCAAAGAACTGACATGTCAATTCTTGATCCGTTTGACGCAGCAGACAACCTGTTTAAAACTATAGGGTGCGTTTCTGCTGCAGCTAAAACGCATCCAAACACGCGTGTTAGATAGGTTTTACGCAGCACTTTTGAATACATTTTTATGATCCGAAAAACGTATTCAAAACGGCGTGTGAACATACCCTAATTTTCACAATTTTTTTTAAAGAAGTGCTATCCTATAAATCCACTGAAACGCTAATATGAAAACAGTCCGATACAATAGCTTAAAGCCACATAGTGAGTTTTTCACAGTGGGACAATGTAAATGTAAAGCCTTTATTCATACAAGTAAAAAAAAACACAAAAAAGAATCCAAATGTGCGGTTTAGTTTATAATGTTAGCCAAGCATTGACATGTTACATGGGAACATGACCAATTCCAGTTTTTCCTGAGAGTCAGGAGGCTTCCATACACATTGCTATTTTCAGCCGCAGTTTATCTGTTGTGTATTGCTGGATTAAATAATCATGAACCATACTGTTTGCTTGTCCTGAAACTCGCACCACAAAGTACTAACAAAATATATGTCGGTCTTTTTAATTGCTAGTAAGGATAGAAGGCAACCAGTCATACAATAGTGCATATAAACTATTCCTTCTTTACTGTGTTAACTCAGGGTAGACTTGCACATAACTAAAATGGTGGTAGAGTCTATTTTAATTTAGGACGGTTACAGTGTAATATTGTGCTTTTGTTGAAAGATTACTGACACTAAAAATCCAAAAATACAACACAAGTTAATTTTTTTTTTATGAATACAATATTTTTGTAAACAGCGTAGGAATGCCACAGACAGAGAAATTGTATTGTTTATTCACTGTAATACATTTTCATCATGTTTTATTGTATCCACGGACCATGGGAGCTCATAAGGTTTGCTTGTTTTCTTTAGTTTCTCTTCTCTTTTCCTCATTATTTCTTTAAATTGTTCTTCTTTTTGTCTTTGCTTTTCTTGTTTCACCTTTTTCAACTCTTCTTGTTCTTCCTTCATTCTAATTTCCAGTTCTTTTGCCCACTTTAGATAAAGTGAAATACATTATTGTTATTGTTATAAAAAAGATTAAACTTTTATATCTATATGTATGGAGCTAAATCTAATCTAGTTAAAAGGGTTTTCTCACCATGCAGTTTCACAGAGAAAAAACCTGCTGTAGACTCATACTTCCTGGACAGGCTGCGGGTGCGTCTACAGCAGTAATTGACATTTTAGCTCTGCTGTTCTTAGCTATTCCTGTTACATTGACATGACTGCAGGAGGTTTAAAGAGTGTACCATACAAGGCTACAGAGCTCTAAAGAGTGAAAGCTTCTAATTTATTTAAATAAACAAAGCCTGTTGCTAGAGATAAGACTCAGCAGGGAGTGACGCACCATGGACAGACTGACTGACTGATGGCAGCTTGGAGCAATGAGAGATAAGAGAGAGCAGGGAAAGATGGTGAGGGATAATCAGTAACCGAGAAACTTGTGTACTCTAAGAGGAGATAAAATCTATTTCACCTGTCCAAAGCAAAATCAACAAAGCAATGTATTCGGTAACTTTCTTTATTACCTATCCCTACATGTTAAACGCTAATCATTGTAGTGAGAAAACCCCTTTAAAGCCTGAATGGACACAGGCAAATGATATGATAGAACAGTTGTCTATACATTCATGCACAAAAACACTATGGGAAAATTTAATGATGTACATCCGTTTTCTGTTGAATAAAGGTCACAAATTTTTGTGCAAAAATCTGTAACTTTTCAGCAGTTTAGTGCCGCTCAAGTCACTGATCTAAAAATATGAGTGCGACGTAGAAGGAGGGTGCATGGCCTCACCTGTTCACTATAACACTATTTACACCAAAAAAACGGCGTAAACTACAGTTGAAATCTGCTTCAGCTAAGATTTGTTTCAGGCACACAACACTGAAAGGTGCACCAAATTCATAAACAAGCATATGCATTTTATACATTCAATGCATTTTGCTCTAGCGCTCTTTTCACTAGGGCAGGCATTTGAAACATTGTTCTGAATACATTTTCTCCTTGTAGTTACTGAATTAGATGCTACATGGGGTTCCACTAGCTCATCAGACGATTCTTAGATGTGCTACTGTATGTGTGGTTCAGGTTTGATAAATTGGTCCAGCAGAGGAAAACTCCAGCCAAGGCAGACATGGAACAGACCATTTGCCAATGAGTTTATAATTGTTTGCATTATTTCACAAATTACATGCAAAATTGTGTTAGAGTTGTTGTGTGCAATTATAACAGTATAGATTACAAAGTAATTATCTGAAGCCACGAGCTTATTATCTACATTGGTCTTAAGGTTTTAATGCCTCTTAATAGCTTAAGTCCAAAATTGACTATACCTATTGCATACATAATAGACATTGGGGTTTAATATGCATATATAGAGAATTATTGTTGTCCATACAGTTTTTACTTTATAACAAACTGTATTTTGTCATTGACATAGAAAACGTGAAACAAACTAATGCTATATATAATTAATGTACGGTAAATAGCAGTAAGCTGTTACAGTACAAATTCTCTTTAAATAAAAGATATACTGTGGAGCACAGCTCCTTGCCAGATTTCTTTTATTTAACACAGAAATAAAAATAAAAAAATATTGCTACACTGGCAGCATTCCAAGAAATGAACAGAATAGCTTGGCTTCTTGGGATAAATATATCCTTCATAAAGTAAATCTCATGTACATCCTAGAAAATTTTCTAGCTGTATTTAATAAATCTATAAGCTTTGAGGTCATAGCTGGAGTTGCCATACAATACAGTTAACAAATGCTTTAGCTTCACCATCCAAAGGAGCACTTCTTATGCCACTCTTCTGGACAGCGGTTACTGAAAAGGCCAATACACATTGCAGGTAAGACGGCTGAACATAATTATTATGGTTATACTGAACAATTATCTTATGTGTATGGCAGAGTCTCCCAAATAGAAATTGTTGGGGAATAAAAAGAATTGGATGGCAACCTGCGCAGTCCTTTGTTTTTGAAGGAGATAATCTAATACCAGAGGAGTCTGGCAGTGGCTCATTGTCCTCTGCCCACGATGTCCGGTGTTCGTCAGAGCGCAGACATAAAAAATGTCTAAAATGAGATGGGCCAAACTTTTGTGTAAACTTTCCCTCTAAACCACAACCCCTCATCAAGTAAGGTATATAAAATGTCTAAAATGAGATGAGCCAAACTTTTGTGCATCCTATAACAATATCTAGCTGCAAACACACTATTAGGGTACGTCCACACGACACAGGCAAAATACCTGTCGGATTCTGTCTTAAGAATCCGGCCGGTATTTTGTGGTCTTTTGCATGGTTTTGGGGGACGGTTCTGTCTGCGGTTTGCAGATTCACCCATCCCCTCAGCCACTGAAATGCACATTTTAAGCCCGAAAAACGGGCGGTAGATTTAGCATGTTCTAAGTTTTTCAGAACGCCGGCGGTGTGAAAAACCGTCTGGCTGAAAATCCATTCAGAGTAGACTACTGATCAGATTTTCTATTAAAGTCTATGGGGATGGTTTATCAAATCTGAAAACCGTCTGAAAATCCGTCTGAAAACCTGACCGTGTGGACGGACCCCTAAGGGCATGTCCCCATGGCATGGGTTTGAGGTCGTTTTAACAGGCGGTTTGCGGTTTTGCAGATCGGCTGAAAAAACCAGCCGAAAATTAGCACAACGGGCTCCTATGGAAAACCCGTGCAGCAGTCTGTGCAAGTGAATGTGAAGGGGGAGGGCTTTTCTCCCCTTATCGTAGAGAAAAGACGCTATGGCACACAAACCGGACAAATGCCTAATACTATCACACTGTTTTTTTTAAAAAAATTCTGACAACCACAGAAATCATCTTAGGTCAGACTTTTTATCTTGCATTGGGAAAATATTTCTGTAAAACAGAGCTGTAAGGAGTACCTAAACTGTTGATACAGAGCCACAAGGATTGTATGCGCCTTGTTTGTACCATGTGCATGATGCCTCAATATTAGATTGATGTTGAACTATACGAAAGTGTAAATTAAATGTAGATTACTTTATAAGTGCCATACTCTTCCCTTGAGTAATCTAATATTCTACAACGTTAAGTACCCATGCTTAGAAGTACTATAGTTGTCACTTACCTACATGTTTCATAAAGGATCTGAAGATATATTGTATCTAATGAATATGATTGTTTTGACATTACGGGAGTTAACTTTATCTTGGAGTTTTCTTGGACTTTTTATAAAGGTTATGAGTAAATTAATAATTCAATAATTAGCTTCTGACTATTCATATTTAATATGGTGAGAAACAGATAAAGTATCTGTTGTGGAGGCACTTAATTAGCAAGAGAAATCACAAAAGAACAAAACTTAATATATGCTAAGCAAATTGCAAATAATTCTATACAATTAGGTATCTTGTTAGTAGAAGTAACAGCAGCATAGCTGTAAAATATGCATAATTAGTCTTGAAAGATTTATAACGTCTAAAAGAATAAATTTTTATGATGAAGAAGGATACATGAGGTCCTTATTTCTGTCCTATTATTCTGCAAAATGGAGAATACATCAATTCCAAGTCTCGTCTCAGAAGATGGAGACAGAAAATCCCGATAGAAAAGATCATGCTGAATCCCAAATGCCAATATGCATACTAAATGTAAGGGAATTAAATGATTTTCTAAACCTACACAATCCCTTAAATCTTGGAAACTACTGGCTGCATTCTCAGCATGTATATTAAGTCAGTAGAGGGGAGTTCCTGAATAAGACCTCTACAAATAAGTCAGAAGAGAGACTGATTACAAAGAGAGTCTCTCTTCCTGGAAGATCAAATATGTATTACACACAAGTCTCAATGGGCTCAAGACATACCATTTAATGCTTCTTTTCCACTGTGATGCCACTTTAGGAATTGAACATTTGCTACTGTGTTGTGCCTACAGGTTACAGGCAATCACTGGAGGTTCCGACAGTAGGAACAAACTGTAGTCTGTTCACTTTCAGGGAACACAGCTAAAATGAAGTTCTCTAAAGCATACAACCCAATTACTTGTGTCTCCAATTGGGCTCTCAATATAATTCCAGATGAATCTATCTGTATGTTTTTGAAGTGTGGGAGATACTGGGGTATTCAGAGGAAACCCAAATTTCATGTAAATGTTGTTCTTAGACAGATTGACACCAATAACCCAGCAGTGAATGACAACAATGTTACATGGGCTTTCAGTTGGCTGTTTCACAGACCCTACTCTTCACAACCGCTTTCAGGCTTCCATTTCCCGTGCAGGCTGCCAGCTGTTCCTCAGCATTGAAATCTCAGCTCAGCTAGGGCTATTACTAGCTGTGCCTGTTATAGGGATATTAGTGACTGAGGGACTTTAAGATAAAATGACATTGATCCAAGCAGGGAATCTGGCTATAAGTATGAGCTAGCAGAGCTGTATTTGTCATGACAGGAAGCTGCCAAGAGGAGCAGAGCAATTCTTTTGCATTCACACATTCAAACACATTTATGAATTTACATACAAAGAAAAGTAGGTGTCACTGCAGCCATGAGAGCATAGCACAAGCCTGGTCTCTTTTTGTTCACTGACTAAGTTAAATTTGCTGTCAGTGAGAAAGATATGATAAGAGACTTGAGAAGTAAGCTCCATCCTGCTGATGAGACACAGCAAGGAGTGAGGTCACCAGCTGGGCCACTGCTCCTACAAGCACAGAGAGGTGGTTGGAAACTTAGGACACCTTCTGTGAACAAGCAGGAGATAAAATCTTCTCTGTCTTTAAAATAATGCAAAATCAGAACAGCAATATATTTGGCAATAATCTTATTATATTTACCTTAGTCTGCATATTTAAAACTAAATTAATGGGATGTAATTACCCCGGTAACCACTGAGTCCTCTTGCTGCCCTTGTGCCCTTGTACATCAAACTCTGAACTTACAAAGTTATTCTCGCATAAAGAGAATGCTTCTTGAGGAAAATGGCATATTTTCCATATGGACAATCGACAGAAGAATGGTAGAAAGCACATGCACACCAATGTAAACATTTTAAGGGACCTATTGGTCTTCATACAAAAGGCTTGTATCACTTCAGATATGCTGAGCTGCAAAACTTTGGTTAAATGAGTGAGTTTTTAAACATTTGTTTCTTAACAAAACATAAAACATTTTAAAAATATGCACAGTATCAGCGCCAAGCGATAATGGCAGCGGGTTATCAAGGGTTAACTCTGCTTAAACCCCTATAAAGAATAAAAAATTAAAGCGTTGATAGTATACCACCGTGCTGAACTTAAAAAGTTGCAAAATACCACACAAGCTGAAGGTTTATATTCTCCAAAGATCCTTAACTCCAAAAAGATTACATACTCCAAAACTTCCTTAAAACAACTGGTTCTAATATGTTCTAGTTTACAACACTGAGGAGAATTCTGAGGAGCAGTACAAACCTTTCCAAAATCCTGTATTGCAATTTAGCAGTTATATTTGATCAGCAAACAAAGAAGAGTTTCTTTCTCCAACTCCTTTAAAATTCTACAAACGTTTATTTCATACATTTAAAATATCCATGAGCAGGGGCGTAGCTATAGGGGGTGCAGAGGTAACGGTCGCTACCGGGCCCTGGGCTTTAGGGGGCCCAAATGTCCCTCTACTGCATAGGAAGATAGCAGTATTATAAATGGTACATGGTAGGTGGGGGCCCTGTTATTGACTTTGCACTGGGGCCCTGGAGCTTTATGTTACGCCTCTGTCCATGAGTATGATATAAAAAGTCAGTATATTTAGAGCTGACGTATGTCGGGCATCTTCAGCTCTTATTCATAGCATATATGTGATCACTTTACCTACATGGTGTCAGTACTCCACTCCTGCTAGTTCTATAATCCCACGATCCTACCTTACTCTGTTTTCCCTCGTACCAGTGGAAATATACAGGGGCTCTCCAGCTGGCAGCGTCCGTGTTCTCGCTGGTACAAACTAGTGGTGTGTTCATCCAACATATTTTTAGAGATTTACAATGAAAGGATTTTTTAATGCAGTTTTTTAATAAATCTTTGTCCTGTAAAGTGAACATATGCACTCTGGTAATTGAAGTCATTCTTGTTTCTGGCATTGATATTGATGCCGCTACCTTGTGGTCCCTGATTTCCCTATGTCCTGATGATCTGTGTGCTCTTTACGAAGTCTCAGCGCGCTGCGGAATACGTTCCTGATGAATAAACTAAGTGTTTCCGAATCGCGTCGGGTGAATGTTTGAAGCTTACAATTATTTATTGTGAATTTTTTTTTTTTTTTTTTAAAGATTTATAATAAAAGGATTTTTTATGCAGTTTTTTAATATACAGTGCCTTGCGAAAATATTCGGCCCTCTTGAATTTTTCTACCTTTCAGGTTTCAAACGTAAAGATATAAAATTTACATTTTTTTGTGAAGAATCAACAAGTGGGACACAATTGTGAAGTGGAACGAAACTTATTGGATATTTTAAACTTTTGTAAAAAATAAAAAACTGAAAAATGGGGAGTGCTATATTATTCAGCCACTTTACTTTCAGTGCAGCAAACTTACTCCAGAAGTTCAGTGAGGATCTCTGAATGATCCAATGTTGTCCTAAGTGACTGATGATGATAAATATAATCCACCTGTGTGTAATCAAGTCTCCGTATAAATTCACCTGCTCTGTGATAATCTCAGGGTTCTGTTTAAAGTGCAGAGAGCATTATGAAGACCAAGGAACACACCAAGCAGGTCCATGATACTGTTGTGGAGAAGTTTAAAGCTGGATTTGGATACAAAGATTTCCCAAACTTTAAACATCCCAAGGAGCACTGTGCAAGCGATCATGTTGAAATGGAAGGAGTATCAGACCACTGCAAATCTACCAAGACCCGGCTGTCTCTCAAACAATGAGAAGACTGATCAGAGATGCAGCCAAGAGGCCCATGATCACTCTGGATGAACTGCAGAGATCTACAGCTGAAGTGGGAGAGTCTGTCCATAGGACAACAATCAGTCGTACATGCACAAATCTGCCTTTATAGAAGAGTGGCATAGAAGGAAAAGCCATTTCTCAAGATATCCATAAAAAAGTCTCGTTTAAAGTTTGCCACAAGCCACCTGGGAGACACCAAACTGTGAAGAAAGTGCTCTGGTCAGATGAAACCAAAATCAAATTTTTGGCCACAATGCAAAAGATATGTTTGCGCAAAAGCAACATCATTCATCCCCCCTGAACACACCATCCCCACCGTCAAACATGGTGGTGGCAGCATCATGGTTTGGGCCTGCTTTTCTTCAGCAGGGACAGGGTAAATGTTTAAGATTGATGGGAAGATGGATGGAGCCAAATACAGGACCATTCTGGAAGAAAACCTGTTGGAGTCTGCAAAAGACCTGAGACTGGGACGGAGATTTATCTATCTTCCAACAAGACAATGATCCCAAACATAAAGCAAAATCTACAATGGAATGGTTCACAAATAAACGTATCCAGGTGTTAGAATTGCCAAGTCAAAGTCCAGACCTGAATCCAATCGAGAATCTGTGGAAAGAGCTGAAAACTGCTGTTCACAAACGCTCTCCATCCAACCTCACTGAGTTCAAGCTGTTTCCCAAGGAAGAATGGGCAAGAATTTCAGTCTCTCGATGTGCAAAACTGATGGAGACATAACCCAAGCGACTTGCAGCTGTAATCCAGCAAAAAGTGGCGCTACAAAGTATTAACTTAAGGGCGCTGAATAATTTTGCACGCTCCACTTTTCAGTTTTTTTTATTTTTTACAAAAGTTTAAAATATCCAATAAATTTTGTTCCACCTCACAATTGTGTCCCTACTTCTTGATTCTTCACCAAAAAATTAAAATTTCAAGGGGGCCGAATACTTTTGCAAGGCACTGTATCTTTGTCCTGTAAAGAGAACATATGCACTCTGGTAATTGTAGACCTTCTTGTTTCTGGCATTGATATTGATGCCGCTATCTTGAGGTACTTGTTTTAACTATAACCTGATGAACTGTGTGCCCTTTACGAAGTCTTAGCGCACTGCGGAACACGTTCCTGATGAAGAAACTCATTGGGTGAATGTTTGTAGCTAACAATTATTTATTGTGAAAAAATTTATTTTTTAAAGATTTATAATAAAAGGATTTTTTTGCAGTTTTTTTAATATATCTTTTTCCTGTAAAAAGAACATATGCACTCTGGTAATTGTAGTCCTTCTTGTTTGTGGCACTGAGATTACTGCTGCTTTGCGGTACGTGTTTTCCCTATGTCCTGATGAACTGTGTGTTCTATAAGAAGTCTCAGCACGCTACTGAAGGTGAAGTCAGCACTAGTTTGCACCAGCGAGAACACGGATGTTGCTGGCCAGAGCGCTCGTGTACATTTCCACTGGTATGAGGGAGAGCATACTAAGGTAGGACCGTGGGATTATACAACCAGCAGGAGTGGAGTACTGACACCCTGTAGATGAAGTGATCACCTAGAACTGCTAGATTGCCATATGGGATTTTGGAAAGGTTTATATTGCTGGAATTCTCCTCAGTGTTGTATACTAGAACATATTAGAACCTATCAGCATTATAAACAATAACAATGTGGCTCACCGTCTCCTGTGAAGAAGCTCAGTCTTATTGTAACTTGATCCTGCCTGTGCTCGCTCGTCGCTCAACGGATGTGCTGTGGCTCAGCAGCTCAAATGCAAACAAACTTTCGGCGTGCCCGTCTGTCTGAACTCCGTACTCCCCTTGGAACGGCTTGCAGCATGGGAAACACCCAGATCTGGTGCAACGATACAAACAAGCTTTATTGTTAATAATACAAATATGTATAGCAGCGGTACAAAAAAGCCGAGGATTAGCTGGCATCAGCCGACGCGTTTCGGGCTACCATAGCCCTTATTCACAGCTAAATCTGCATTAAAACATCACAGTTTAAAAACAAAGAACCAGCCTATCAAAGCCTACTTCCGTTAAGCATACTAACCAATGGGGTGACATCAGTATAGGGAAAATCAAACACATGCATATTAACCCTTAATATATAAATAAAAGATCTGTCCTATAGTTTAAACCTAACGGGGCTCTAGTGTTAAGATTTAATATCCAATATGCCTCCCGTTGCCTGGTTTTATTTGCCCAATTGCCACCCCAATAAGGCTTATCCACCTGTTCAATTGCATAAAACCTGTCCTGTTATGTCTCCATCATGACATTCAACATAGTGTTTTGCAGCGCCTGACATTTGTCCCGCTTTATTCTTTATACTACTCAAATGTTCACTAATTCTGGTTTTAAGTTTGCGTATGGTGCTGCCCACATTTTTTATTACAGATGATACACTCTATTATATAGATAACGTGATGACTATCACAGTTTAAAAATTGATGTATTTCATAATTCTTTGTACCATTTACATCTGAAAAAGACTTTTTTCCCAACCTTTGTACACAAATTACATCGTGGACCACCACACGCAAAAAAAACCTTTAGTGATAGCCAGGTAGTACGTGTATTTTTTGGTTTTAATGCACTTGGCGAAACTATGTTTCCTACAGTTCTAGCTCTTTTAGGTACACAGACCACACCTTCCTCCAAAATTTCTGATAGAACTCTATCCTGTCGCAAAATGTTCACATTTTTATAAAAAAAATAGATTTTACTTCCTTAAAATTTCTACTGAAACCTGTTGAAAAAACTAATTTTTGGCCAATTTATTTTGTTTTCATCTTATTTTTAGGATTCCTCTCTAACAATTGTGATTGTGCCATATTATTCACTTGTCTTTTAGCTTCTAACAGACCCTGTTGTTTATAGCCTCTCTGGTTTAATCTTTTATCCACTCCCTCTTCAATTACTTTATAGTCCTCTTCCAGGGTACAGTTCCTTTTAGCTCTTAAGTACTCTCCATATGGAATAGCTGCAATGGTATTAGGAGCATGGCATCTATTGGCTTTAAGGATAGAATTACCTGCACCCGTTTTTCTGTATTGCACAGTAGTGACTCGTCCAACCTCAGGATCACCTTTCAAAAAAATATCCAGGAAGGGTATTCCATATTTGTCCCAATACCCCATAAACCGGAGATTATATGGGTTAGAATTAACGTAGTCCAGGAAAGGCTGTATGAGCGCTACATCGCGACCCAAAAATAATCAGGAGGTCGTTGATGTAGCGCCCATACCCATGGATACAATCCAAAAACGGGTTGTCAACATTATAGATGACGTGGTGCTCCCACCACGCCATCATTAAATTGCCTTATTGGGGTAGCAATTGGACAAATAAAACCAGGCAACGGGAGGCATAATGGATATTAAATCTTAACACTAGAGCTCCGTTAGGTTTAAACTATAGGACAGATCTTTTGTTTATATATTAAGGGTTAATATGCATGTGTTTGATTTTCCCTATACTGATGTCACCCCATTGGTTAGTATGCTTAACGGAAGTAGGCTTTGATAGGCTGGTTCTTTTTTTTTTTAAACTGTGATTTTTTAATGCAGATTTAGCTGTGAATAAGGGCTATGGTAGCCCAAAAACGTCGGCTGATGCCAGCTAATCCCTACCTTTTTGTACGCTGCTATACATATTGTGTATTATTACCAATAAAGCTCGTTTGTTATCGTTGCACCACGGATCTTGGGTGTTTCCCATGCTGCAAGCCGTTCCAAGGGGAGTACGGAGTTCAGACTGACGGGCACTCCGAAAGTTTGTTTGTATCAGCATTATACAAGTTGTTTTAAGGATTTTTTGGAGCATATAATCCTTTTGGAGTTGTTTTAAGGATCTTTGGAAAACATAAACCATATTTAGCATTGTCGTGATAAAAGTGATGGCAATAGAGGTCAAAAACAATAATAGAAATGACAAAGTGGAATGTGTGAGAGTTACAGTATGAATGCATAATTGTTCCAGTCTGATGAAGCAAAGACTGAAAAACATATTAGCCATTAACTTGAGTAATAACATTGAGGGTTATTTTCATTTAATTTCCCCATGTCAATTAAATCATGCTTCTTCCTTTCATGATTGTGTAGAATTTAAAACATTTAAACAGCTAATAGAAAAATGAAATAGAGAGAGGGATTTATAATGCAAAACCAGCTACATAACCTGATGGAAACACTGATCATATGTAGTTTTAGGAACCACCCTGACTAAGAAATGTGTACAACTCATCCATTCGGCTTGCTCTATGAATGGCCTTGTCTGCTGCTAGAGCATAATTATCAGGCTTAATTGTGATATCTTTTTGTCTCGTTACAACAGTTGGCAATGTTTTCTGCTGTTTGCCAAGCAGAGCTTTTGAAATGGAGGGGTGTGTTTCTCCTCCCAGCAGGGAGTATCTTCACTCTCTGCAGACACGCCCCTAAAGTGAGCACATGATTGATTTTCCCCATTCTGTTTTGAGCGGGGGAAAGGAGAGGTTTTTCAGCTGTCATTGGAAGTGAAAAAGCTAAGTGTAACCTCGATAATGTATATCTAAATTTTCTCCTCTCTCTCTACATACTCTGTAATTAAATGGGCATTTGACATTCAGATTTGGGAAATATTTATTTTCTTTTGTCCCTTCTCACCAGTGATTTTTCCTAACATTATTACAGTCATGGCCAAAAGTTTTGAGAATGATACAAATTTTTACAAAGTCTACTGCATCAGGTTTTATAATGGCAATTTGCATATACTCCAGAATGTTATAAAGAGTGATCAGCTTAACAGCAATTAATTGCAAAGTCAATAGTTGCCTAGAAAATGAACTTTTTCCCCAAATACATTTCAACTTCATTGCAGTCCTGCCTTAAAAGGACCAGCTAACTCGTTTCAGTGATTGCTCCATTAACACAGGTATGGGTGTTGATGAACACAGGGCTGGAGATCAAACTGTTATGATTAAGTAAGAATCACACCACTGGACACTGTAAAAGGAGGCTGGTGCTTGGCATCATGTTTTCTCTTCTGTTAACCATGCTTATCTCTAAAGAAACACGTGTAGTCATCATTGCACTGCACAAAAACTGGCCTAACAGGGAAGAGTATCGCAGCTAGAAAGATTGCACCTCAGTCAACAATCTATACGCATTATCAAGGAATTCAAGGAGAGAGGTTCCATTGTTGCCAAAAAGGCTCCAGGGCGCCCAAAAAAGACCAGCAAGCGCCCCAGGACCGTCTCTTAAAAAGTGTTTTTGCTTTCGGAATGGGCTACTAGCAGTGCAGACCCTTTCTTTAGGAATGGCCCGCAGGCGGTGTGGAAAAGGGCATTTTCACGCACTGTGGGCGGGAGGGCCTTTATGGAGCAAGGCCTGGTGTCAAAAGGGGGGCAGCAAGAAGGCACTTTTTCTTCCGAAAAAAAAAAAATTTACCCCCTTTTAACCGTTTTTTTTTTTTTTTCTTTTTCCCCGGTTTCCAGGTGGGGGTTTGGGTGCCCGAGGGAAATGGGGGTAAAATCATTTTCTTGAAACCCCCTTTTCCCAATGTTTTTGGGAAATCTGGGAAACAGGGTTTGTTTTGGGGAAAAAGGGCAAGGGTGAGCGATCCACCGTCTTTTTATGCCAACTTGGTTTAAAACATCCAGAAACCCTTCATGTGTGGGGTTTTTTTTTTTTTTTTTCAGCCAAAAGGGAAAAACGGCTCCCCTAAACCGTCTTGCCTTAAAAAACACATCCAGGGAAAAAGAAAGGGTACCCGAATGGGGTTCCCCCAAAAAGCCCAAATTTTTTTTCCCAACCCTCCAAGAGCCGTTTTGGGGATTTAAAAATTTCCTTTTTTTCCCGCTTTATGGGAGCCCCCTTGCCCTAAAGCAAAAAAGGGGTAATCTAAAAAGGGGTCAGGGGAACAAAACATAGAGATTTTTTTGGGGCCATGGCCCGGAAAACTCCCCAGATTTTAAACCCTTGGGAATTGTGGTCAATCCCTTTAAGAGACGGGGGTAAACAAAAACCAACCAAAATTTTGACCAAAAAAAAAGCATTGATTGTGCAAAAATGGGGCTGTATTTAGTCAGGGGTTTGGTCCAGAAGTTGATTGAGAGCATGCCCCGGGAGAATTGCCGAGGTCCGAAGAAAAAGGGCAAAAACTGAAAATATTGAAATTGCTGCATTAAATCCAAATTTTTAATGTCAAAAAAAAGGGGTTTGTTAACAAAAATTTTAAAATTTGATTGCCTTTTTATTTTCCCCGTATGGTTTTTAAATAAAAATTGACAAACAAAATAAAACCCGAAAAGGGGGAACAGGTCATGTGAAAATATAATATTTGTGTCATTTTTCAAAACCTTTTTTGGCCCTGACTGTTTCACCTCTGCCCCTACAGATCTGCCCGAACAAAACTATAGCTTTATTGTTTGGGGTTTCTTTGGGCTTTACATCTTTTAACACAAGTGGTTTAGTGGAAAATTTGATCTGTCTTTAAAAAAGGTTTTTTTTTTTTCGTGGGACTTTCCAGAAAAGCTGTTTTTTCTCTCGTGTTTGTTAAATTTGATTTGGACTGCACAAACGTACATGGGACTTTTGTGTTTCAGCTTTTTTCTCTGTTTTTTGATTTTTCGCACAAAAGGGGGGTTTACATGGGATGCACCCCCTGTGTCGCAAAAAGTTTTTTTAACATGGGACTGCACAGGAAAAGCGGGGTTATCTCTGTGTTTTAATATTTTCTTTTGGGGTGGGTGTTTTTTCTCTTTCTGTTTTACTTTGGGGCCCGCCCCAAAATTTTATTTTTAAAACTGTCGATATAAGACTGCATTATTTCTGGGGATTTCTGTGTTTTTTCTTTTTGCAAAAATTTTAAAAAAATTTAAAAAATATGGGTGCATAAATATTCCGACCCCGAGTCAAACTTTGTAGGACCCCCCCTTTACCTTTTGAAGCTGCAAGTTTGTGGGTTATGTCCCTACCACCTCTCACATCTAGAGGCTGGAATTTTTGCCCATTTTTTTTGAAAAAATGCTCTACTCAATCAGTTTGGGTTGGTGAATCTTGTGAACAGAAAAAAAATTCAAGTCCCCCCAAAGTACTAAAGGGGTTTTAGGTTTTTGGTCTTTGACAGGGGTCATTTTAACACTTTGAATCTGCTTTGATTTAACCAATCCTTGATTTTTTTGCTGTATTTTTGGGGGTCCATGTCCTGTTGGAAGGTAAACCTATGCCCCAGTTTCAAGTCTTTTGCAGCCTCTAAGGGTGCTTTCAGACAGCACAGTTTTGGGGCGGTTTTAATTTTTATTACCAGCAAGTTCTTTCAGTTGTCTAAATTGTTCAGAAGGTTGTTTGAAGTAAGTAATCAATTACTGTGTTTTAAGTCTTGTTGATTATAAACACACTATTTGATTACTCACTTTTCAAACAATTTAGATAAGTGAAAAAGCTTGCTGGTAATAAAGGCAGTTTAATTGAAGTGCATTAGGGGTTTTAAACACATTTTTTTGGTGCATTTTTTTATGCGTTTTTTTTTTTTTTTTTTAAAAAACAGATTAATTACTGTGCATTTCTGCAAAAAAACGCCTCAAGAAACGTACCAAAAATGCACCGTGTGAAAGCACCCTCAAAAAGTGAAAAAAAAACTGCCTGTGTGAATCACCCTAACAAATTTTTTTTTCGGTGGCCTTCATTTTGCTCCATCTTCTTCCCATTTTTCTTTCCGCCCTGCTGAAGCAAAGCCTCCTCCAACCATTATGCTGCCATCACGGTTGGGATGGAGTGTTCAGAGTGATGTGCAGTGTTGACGTTCCTCTTCACATAGCATCTGGCATTTAGGCCAAAAAGTTAAATTTTGGTATCTTCTGTTTTTGCAAACTGCAAACAGAATTCCTTATGGTTTGCTTTCAAAAATGGTTCTCTTCTTGCCACTCTTCAATAAGGCCAAATGTGTGGAGTACACGAGTAATATTTATCCTGTGGACAGATTCTCCTACCTGTCCTGTGGATCTCTGCATTTGCTCCAGAGTAACATTGGGTCTCTTGTTCTCTGACAACTCTCTTTGCTTAGGCTGTCAGTTTAGACGGCCACGACATGGTGCCTGTCTTGGTGCAAGCATTGTGCTATTCTCTTCTTTTTAAAAGGGGTTTTTGTCTCGTCTCAATGTTTGGGTTTTAATTTAAATGTTTTTTAAAAAAAAACAGTTTTTGCAATTTGTTCATTTACAAAGTCCTTGTTTTTGGTTTTCCTTTTATAGTGTGCTATTGAAACCCTATAGAGGGGCCCTGTTGTTTTTATTCACTGGCTGTCAGTGCTGATGACTCCTGTTTCTGAATACAGGTCAAGACGGCCCTCCTCACAGTTGCTTCTGTGGGGAAAGGGACGGAGGGGCTCGGGCTTTGTGTTTTGTTACTGGATTAAACCTGTGTGTCCCTGCTCCCCCTGTCTTTTACCAGATTGAGGAGACAGGGGGTGAGGGATCGTAGTCATAATGGACAGCAATGAAGTGTGTTACTAGAATCATGATTGTTGGGGGCTCTGACATACTAATAAAACAGATCAGGGGGGCAGGGAAAGGGTTTTTGCTCTGCTGTATTAGTGACACATCGTGTTTTATGTAACACCCCTCAAGCTATCCTGTGCTGTTTTTACGGGTTTGTTTGTTGTTGCTGGGATGTGGAGATTTGTATGCAAGCAGGGGGGTATGGAACACTTACATCCCCCCTCTTGCTTTTTTAGCATACACAGCTTACAGACCTTCCACATCATGATCAGCCCCCCCTGTCTCCGGGGCTGAAGTGCAGCTGTCCCGCTTGCACAGCCCCCTGGCAGGCACACAAGGGTTAATCTGGCAGAAAAACCCCCTGGCCCTCCCCTTGTATAAAAGTTATGAAGGGAGCTTTTGTGTGTGAGGGGAGGGGGGGAAGAGGGGGGAGAAGAGGAAAACAAGAAGCACGCCCCTCAATTCAAAAATCCTTTGCTACCAGAAGCATTGAAGTAGACTGAAAGATTGTAATGAGACAACTCCTTTAAGGATGCTGCATTTAATAGTACTCCGTGAGATGTTCAAAGCCTGGACTATTTTTTTTAAAACCTAATCTTGCAATATACTTAGCATCATAAAAGTCAAGCAGCACACAGCTCAGAGATAAAGTTGTGGCAGTTTGTTCACTAAGGATGAGTTCACACGGCTTAATCGAGGGCACATATTTCACCCGCAATTACGCCGTGTGTACGGGGGTGGAGCGGGAGCGGTGCAGCCGGTAGCCTACCAGCCCCAAAGACATTAATTATTCCATCGCGAAATCCACCGTGAATAAATTATATGTCACTTCTCTCCCTGCTCGCCATATTGTGCGAGCGGGGAGAGGAGCCGTAATCCATAGTTTTCTATGAGAACTGTGGATTACCGTAATGACTGGGACGTATCTCGCCCTGTATTTCGCACAGTACAGCGCAAAATATGGGGCGAGATACGTCCCAAAATAAGCCGTATGAACATGGCCTAAGGGTGCTTTCACATGGAGCATTTTTGGTGCGTTTTTGGTGCGTTTTTGATGTGTTATTTGTGCAAAAAGGCACAGCAGTTAATGCTTTACATTTCTGCACAAAAAAAACACATAAAAAATGCACCAAAAAAACGCTTCCTAAAGCACCCTAATCTTCTCTAACAAACCTCTGAGGCCTTCACAAAACAGCTGTAGTTATACTGAAAATAAATTACATACAGATGTACTCTATTTACTAATAAGGTGTCATCTAGAGGTAATTGGTCAAACTGTATTTTATTTAAGGGCATCAGAGTACAGGGGGCTGAATACATATACACGCCACACTTCAGTTTTTTAATTTGCCAATATTTCGAAAAGCATGTATAATTTTTTAACACTTGACAAATACTTGCTACTTTGTGTTGCTCTTTCACATAAAATATTAATAAAATACATTTAAGCTTTTGGCTGTAGCATTTAAAAATTAGGAACAGTTCAAAAGGTATGAATACTTTTGCAACCCACTGCATATACAGAGATCAAGTTTTTGACTGAGTTTGAAGTCTGGTACCAGAACAGCCACCACATACCGAATAACCTACAGCTGGTAACGATTGAAGATGTAGAGCTGGAGGAAGTGCTATAATATGCTCTATAGTCCAGGGAGATATTATGCCCCATAACTTGACCAAGGCTGAATTTCCCTTTTATGCCCAGACAAAACAATGTACAGTTAAACAGTTTTTCCAAGACTTTTATAAAACCTCCCTACCACCACCCACTGTGCTAAAATAGAAAAAAAACACATACTTACCCCTCCCATTACCCCCATTCCAGTACTGTCAAGCTCCAGTGTTCACCTCTGGTCCAGTGTTCCCCCAGTGTTAAACACATGTACTAATTAGCACCCATACAATTAGTACGTGTGTGGTGTGGCATGTTTGCACTTGTAGTTCACTACTACAATTGCTAGCATGCCACACATATACTAATTGTGTGGGTGCTGATACAGTACAATACTGTATTTTACATTGGAGACGGTTGGCGAGAGGGTAGGCAGTAAGAATAGATGTGAGGAAGAGCAGTTGTGCCGGTCCAAAAAAGGAGGTTCCTAGTGCAAGGCGGGTGAGTGGGAGGAAGGTATAAAAAAAAAAAAGGTCCAGTGCTGTGCTGGCCTGAAGACGCCGTGGGCAGGCTTGCAACGTAATGATGTTATTATTAAGTGTGACTGCATATACAGGCAGTATATGCTGCCTGTATTTGCTGACTTACAACATTTCGATTTACATCTGTCTCCCAGTTACAAACGGAGACTTAAGAGGTGTGGCTCAGTGTGTGGATATCACACACCCATCATAATGTTGGACCGTCACAGGTCTTCCTCTACCCACTGTGTTTTCCTGCTGGGCCAGGACCGTAGATCTTTTTTACCTTTCATCCATCCATCCACCTTGTGCTGGGAACAACCGCACTCACTCACACCGCTCTGGTCTTGTGTTGTAGGCTCTAACAAATGACAGGTCTGTTCTAATTGCTGACACTTGTAGTTCAATGTTCCATAACAGCTACTACCTGTAAAACTACAAGTGCCAGCATGCCACAGCAGCACATGAGAGACAGAAAGTTAGGTGAAATCATCTAAACATAGGCATAGACAACAAAATAAATGTAAAATGGGTGTTAACTCTGCACTATCCACAACTGAAAACATTTTTAATAAATGTACCTGTCCCAACTTACGTACAAACTCGACTTAAAAATAAACCTCAAGTCCCTATCTTGTTCATACTAGCAAGTCCACCTCTGAATGGCTTAAGAGAAACAAAACTAAGAGTTTGGAGTGGCCTAGTCAAAGTCCTGATCTTAATCCGATTGAGATGCTGTGGCATGATCTTAAAAAATCTTTAAAAAGTGGTTTATGCTCGGAAACCCTGCAATGTTGGTGAATTAATTCTGCATTATATGAGTAGGCCAAAATTTCTGAGCGTTGTTAAAGACTCATTGGCAGTTATTGCAAATGCTTGATTGCAGTTGTTGCTACTAAGGGTGGTCCAACCAGTTATTTTTAAGGGGCAAATACTTTTCCACACAAAACCCTGTAGGTTTTGATTATATTTTTCCCTTAA
Organism: Phyllomedusa bahiana; assembly: GCA_025379985.1. Classification (NCBI taxonomy): domain Eukaryota; kingdom Metazoa; phylum Chordata; class Amphibia; order Anura; family Hylidae; genus Phyllomedusa; species Phyllomedusa bahiana. Next base: position 40,960 of record JAODAL010036803.1, read on the forward strand.
TAATAAAAATCTTTATTTAAAAACTGCATTTTGTGTTTACTTTGTTTATGTTTGTCTAATGTTTAAATTTATTTGGTGATCTAAAACATTTAAGTGTGACAAACATCCAAAAGATTAAGCAATCAGGAAGGGGGAAAAAAAATATTCATACCATCGTGTACTTTTAACTGGCCACGACTGTACCAGAAAGTGCAACAGACAAATTTTTTTAGCCAACTAAAAATGTAAAGAAATCTTACGTACCCTTTTTC
>JAODAL010036804.1:0-41210 GCA_025379985.1 Phyllomedusa bahiana
ATTTTCCGAAGAAAGTTGTCCCCTCCCCCCCCCCTGAAGCGGGCCTCCAACGTGTTCAAGTAAGAGAAATTCGGGCTATGAAGTCATCAGGGGAAAACGACCTTTCCCCAAATAAATTGGGGGAGGGATTTGGACCAGGAAAAAATCGTGGGACCCGGAGGAAAACATCCTGGATGGGAAAATTGCAAAAAGAATTTCTTTTTTTCCAGAAAGAGGGGGGGGCCAAAGGGGGGGGGACTGCACGGGGGGTCCCCAGCCGGGGTGGGCTGCGGGCGAAACCCCCCGTGTCGCCCCTCCCCCCGGGCCCCCCGGGGACGAGTAGCGCCCGGTCCGCAGGCGGGCCATGGGCGTCTCGCCCCGAGTGCGCCCCCACTTCCCCCCCCCGCCGGGCCTCCTGTGTCCTCACGGCTCTCTCCGGCTGCCGGCGTGGCCGCGCCCCCATAAAAGGGTTTTTCCCCCCCGCTCCCCACCCCTTGCCGGATCATAGGCCTTACACCCTAGAAACGCTTTCCTGTACCGTTTCCGCACCGGAAACGCACCCTTTTCTTGACCACGAACCTTCGCTGCCTGTCCCGCCTCCGCCTTCCCCGACTACCCTACGTCACACATTGGTACCACGCACTGCCTTGGCCCCGCCGCGAAGCGGGGCACCCATGGGGGCGCCCGGGGGTATTTCGCCCCGCAGCAAGTCCATCCCGCTTTTGGCGGGGGGCTCTGGGAAAACCGGCTCTACTTAATTCCGCTCCCGGGACGGCAACACCCCGTTTTGCGGTGGTCCAGCGGATCCACTACCTGCATCCGTAACAATGTTGCATATGTCATCACCTGTGTTGCTTGTAATGTTCAATACTTGGGATGTATCACATGCAGTTTACATGTTAAAATCAAGGAACACTTGTATGGTATTACTGCTCCTGGACAACGTAGTATATCAGGAGCTTCTAAGTATTTTTGTGAGGTACATCAGGAGATATTAAACATTTCTAGTGTTGAGCGATTACGTTGGCTATCGACACGGCGAATAGTCATATTTGGTCCCATCGATAAGGTTTTTTTGATAGTGAGCAGCGTTTTTAGCGATGACCATTTAAATCATGGGAAGCAACAAAAACTTCATTCTTACCAAAAAAACCAAACAGGGGTGGAAAAACGGGAAATTTAAAAAAGCCACAACATCAAATGGATACCTGCTACATCTTTTGGCAAAAACACTTTGGCATAAAAGCCACAGAAAAAAGTCACACACCATTCCTATCCCTGTCTTTACCACAGCATGACCCCCTTTAAACCTGCATCCACCCACAAATTAAAAAGTGGGCCCAAAAGGGAGAATTTTTTGAACCATCATTTTTCTTTGAACTGGACATTGAAAATCCCTGTCCTGGAACGCAGCAGACCCAAAAAAACCCCGCATGAGCACAGATTAAAAAGTGCCGGAAGAAAGTAGCCCCTTTTAAAACCACCATTTTTAGTGAAAAGGACAATTTAAAAATAGAACGTCCTGGACCCAGATGACCATTAAACCTGTTTAACCCCAATTTTAAAAAAATGCCGAAAAAAGGAGTCTTTCAAACCCCCATTTTAGGGTTTAACTGGCATTGACAAACCCGTCCTGGACCCAGCAGACCCTTAAACCCCGTCTGACCCACAATTTAAAAAGGCCGGAGAAAGGGAAGTCTTTTAACCACCTTTTAGTTGAACTTGGACATTGCAAGAACTGTCCGGACCGCCAGAACCATTAAACCTGCTGGCCCCCCAATTAAAAAGTGCCGGAAAAAGGAGTCTTTCAAACCCCCATTTTAATTGAACGGACATTGACAAACCCTGTACTGGGCCGCAGCATGACCCTTTAAAACCCGTCTTACCCACAATTAAAAAGTGCCGGAAAAAAGGGGTCTTTCAACCAACCCTTTTAGATGAACGGACAAATTTACATACCTTTTCCCGGACCGCAGTATGACCATTAAACCCCGCTGACCCCCAATTTTTAAAAAGTGCCGGGAAAAAAGGGGTCTTTCAAAAACCCCCATTTTTGTTGAACGGACAATACTTCCCGTCCTGGGCCAAAAATGACCATTAAACCTGTCTGACCCCGAGATTAAAAAATGCCGAAAAAGGAGTCTTTCAACCCCATTTTAGTTGGGAAATGGCATGACTTACCTGTCCTGTCCACAGCATACCCAGGCCAGAGTTACAGTGGGGGGGCGTGAAGCCCAGGCCCGGGGATCTGTCATCATTAACAGCAGCTAAAATCCCTGATGACGCAGGAACGAAAAACTGTGTGCTGAAGCAAAAATGCGGAAGGGGAAATGTGAGAACCCCAGCCTTCCTCAACACACAAGACCTGGAAAACGCTTGCCCCTCCGTATAGTGCAGACCATGTAAGGGTCCGCAGGGCGCACGAACAGACACAACAGTGTGAGCCCGACACAATCCCCCAACCCCCCCGTCCCTACCTTTTGGGGTGCCCGACCCCTTAATTTGTCGGCCCCCAACCAGAAGACTGAGCACTATCTGAATACGTGAAAACACAAGAGCAGACAACAATACAAACACAATAAAGGGGTGGGCAAGCAAGCCAAAGTCGTAACTACGGGAACGGGGGTACAAAGTCAAAAAGGGAAAGAATAAACTGAAACAAGCAGAGTAAGTTAAAACCAGGGAGGCACAGAATTTAAGGGGGCGCTTTAGGCAAAACAGACCAGTATAACAGGCAAGGGAAAAAGACAGAAGAACCCCTTTTAAAAACCATCCAGGAGAAAAAAGGACAAAGCAATAGGAGGAAAAACGGAAGACCAGATAGGAAGGTAGAGCTTCAATACCCAGAGCAAGGAGCCAGGTTAACCCCATGGAGTGGCTGGAAGATTCCCTGGCCCGACGTCGCCAGGAATCAATCAAATAGCAGGGAGAAACCCAGTCACACTATAAAGAACAAATGAACACTATGTCAGAAACCTTCGGCTACGTCGATCGGCTGCGGCCGGCGACCAGAACTCAAAGCGGGGGTTCTTTCTGCGGCATGATCATGTACAGACCAATTGAGCTTCACTTGGAAATACTGGTTGGTTAACGCTCCTGTTCCACCCAAGGTGCCCTTTTTCTTTTGGCATTCTTTTTCTCATTTTACTCAACGTGGCTGAGGAAATTGGTCTCTGTAACTTTTGTTCTCTGTCCGTCGCTCCATACTCCATGTCCCTCTGAATAACCTACATCTGTCAAGTTTTCCTGTACCATCCCTTGTACAATTCAGAGGAAGTTTTTTTTACCAGCTATTTTGTACATGCCAATTTTAATTAGTAGTTTAATTCTAGAAAACCACCTTTTTAAAATAGGATGTGAATCCCACCAATGTCTTTGTACTCTTTTTTATTGTATTAAATAAATGGTTTGTCTCAATAACAGGGATTGAATAGCGATGTTAAAGATCTTGCGAAAACAAGTCATTTTGCAATATGTGTCCATTAGCAGTGTCCTACCTATTCCTGTTTCTTCTGACAGCACCATCACCTTGAGGCCACTCTTGACAATTGGGAAGACCAATGTCTGTTAGAAACAAAATCTTTTTTATAATAGGACCTGTAGTATAGCTGCATTTTCAAAGCAAAATGCATGCAAAAAATTCAAAGCAAGACCCTTGAGCCACTTTGGAACAATTGTCGATGAACAAATGTCTGTTCGAAACAACCATTTTTTTTTTATAAATAGGGACCTGTAGTATAGCTGATTTCAAAGCAAAAGGCCACCCAAAGATTCAAAGCATGAACCCTTGAGCCAAGCTTTGGACAATTGTGAAGAACAAAATGTCCTGTTATAAACTAACATTTTTTTTATAATAGGACCCTGTAAGTATTGTATGCATTTCAAAGCAGCATGGACCAAAAAATTATAAAAATGACTTCTCAGCCACTGTTAAAAATAGTGAGGGATAAATGCCACTTAGAGTCCACATTTTCTGTTCCAAAGGACCATGATTTATTGCTGTAAGTCTCGACAGCTACATGACCCCCAAAAAATTATAAAAAAATGATTTCTCAGCCACTGTAAAAATAGTGAGGGAGAAATGCCACCTAAAAGCCACATTTCTGTCAAAGGACCATAATTATAGCTGTATCTCACAGCAACATGACCTCAATACCCATTGACAATGCGAAAACCTCTAAAGATAAAGTGAGTAAAAATGGAATACGGTGTTCTCATAAAACCTTGCTGTCTTTAACAGTCTTCTCACACAAATCCACAAAATGAACTGTTGGAAAAGAGAATAAAAATTGCAAGTAAGAAAAGGATCATTTTAAAACATTTTCAAGAGTACCATTTCTGTTTGAAGAGTGAATTGAAGTAGACCGCAACTAATATCGTGACACTCGCAATTGGGGCCACAAACATCATCAGAGTTCCCAGCCTGATTCATCTTTATGAAAGTCAACGATCCACATTACTCTGTGGAAAGGCCGAATGGCATTTGTCTGTAATGACTTCTCCTCCATCTTGCAGAAGGGTTTCCCCGCTCAGATATGAAGCTGGCTGCTGGGCAGGACAACACCTCTATTGCGAGAACGAGCCAGCTCGGGGCCCTTTCGTCCATTTTGGATACCCATAAGTCCATTGGGTCCTGGAACACTACAAAAACATGGAATTGAGACGCAGATAGTCGTGGGCACCATTATTCTTAAGCTGATCTCTGTGTTGATTAGATGTGTGGCCCTGCATTGCATCGTTGGTGAGAGTGGTAAACAAAGATTGCCAGAGGTCCCCCATTAGGACTTTCTGCCACCTTGCCTGCTGCTGCCGGCTCACGACCTACCTTGGCACTGGCTACTGGCTGACACGTCGCAGATGTTTTTTCCACACCGTGACATTTGGGGAACGTGAAGCAGACACAACAGATGTCTCCATTGACACTCAGCAAGGTCTCCATTTCCCCTGCATTTACCCTCTCTATTTGGTGGGTGGAAGGAAATGCTGAGTTTTGTTTTGTACCGGGGATCCAGGACGGTGTGCCACCCGATAACTGTTGTTCATTTTGGATGGCCTTAATGCGAGGATTCATGTTGGAGTAATGTAGCATTCCAAGCACTCCATGTGAGAGATGAGCCTTGAATTCCCAAGCCTCTGGGTCGAGGGGTCACTATCAAACTGGATCTTCCTCATCTCTCCTCCTCCGCCTCAAATTCGCGCCAACCTCATTCCAATCAGGGACGTCGGTAACATCGAGTGTCTAGAATAACTCCTCCTCCTCCTCCGCTGTCCTCCTGCACAGCTTTCAACACAGCCCTGACTTGCCTGAGATATCACCCTGAAGGCTGATGCGCTCACCTTCACTAGCTCTGGGACCCCGAACCCACTGCCCTTAATGAAGACCGATGAAATTGTGAAACTGTCGGGCCTTGTGGATTTGCGGAGAAAAGGCTCCCGTGGTCTTCGATCTGTGTCCGTCTCCTCCTCCGTCGCTGGCGGGACCTTTGTTTTTCAAGTGTCAACGAACGTTTCCAGAACTAAGATCACCACAATGGCTCATGATGACGACTAAGGGCATTGTCCGCTACTGACCATTTTGGTGGCTTCTTCAAAACTGGCAGGTGGTGCAGAGCTCTTTTCACGCTGTCTTCCAACTCCTCGTGCTCAACAACCCAAGGTTCCGCAGCGCTGCTATTCAGGCCATGGTTCCACTTCGTACTGCTAATCGGCAATTGCCAGCTGCCACAACAACAATCGCTGGAACATGTAGGGTGGGAATTCAAGCCGTGTTGCCCTACGTCAAACAATGAGAGACGGTTGACGGGGAGGCCGAGCTGGACGCTGTCTATACGCAGCCAGGGAAACGAAGCAGGGTGAGCGAACAGGCGGAAGTGCAAATAGACTCGAGCCTTCCACAGCAGCAGTCATTCCCGGGTAGCTCTTTAGAAATTTCTGGACGACAAGGTATCATTGACATGTGCCGGCAAGTGATGGCTCCAGCCTAGCCGATACTTAAGGGCGCCAGCAGATTTCGCCCGTTATTCGCACACCCACCTTGCCTGGCACACAAGTCCTTGACACCCCAGTCCAGCTCGGATCTCGTTCGCGGAGGTAAGCCGTCACAGATCCTGACGCTGTGTGTGACGGTCCCTCCAAGACAATCTAATTTCAACAAGCGCCTGGTTTCTCTGGGCACAACCATCTGAATGCCACCAGAGGACCTTGGGGGATAAGAACAACTGCAACCATTTGTCTGCAGTTTTGAAGAGCGTTTTGCGCAGAACATAGAGAGCCACCGTCACCTCCCAGGGACATACACCAGCACACAGCCACCCAGTGAGCCTGTCGCAGAACAATAGTGGGCCTTGTCCTTGCTTACTAGTCCATGTGTCGTGGGTCAGATGGACGTTTCCCGTCCACACACATCGCAGACATATCGCGCTTGATATTCTCTTTTAGATGACAGCGTGCGCTGGACCCAGGGCAGGGACGGCTTTTCCTCAAGGCAAAGAAATGCCTGCTACGGCATCTGGTTATTGGGCAGGCAAGGGCATGACAGTGGCGGAACCCATCTGTTCCCACCAGACGGAAAGGCAACATTTCCACGCCAAAAGCCGGTGCAGAGTGCCGACATTCAGGCCTTTTGGCTTTGGGATGGTTTTGGGTTAAAGTGTTTCTTTCTGCTCCCAAATCTGGGAAAGACAGAAGGCTGGCTGCTAGACAGGCCACTGTAACGGCATGCAGTTCGTCAAACTGGCGGAAGGAGAAGGGGTAGGATGGGTCCTTCTGTTGTGCTGGTGGTACTCGGCGACGCTGGAAGGCTGTGAACTCCTGATCATGACTCCCCTGAGAGACATGGGCAGCTGAGGAACGCTTGGTGGTGGCGGAGGAGGCGGAGGACAAAGGGTGTGACAGTGGTTGGGAGGCCCGGGTGTTCGGGAAGGACCAGGTAGCCATTGGGGTTCTGTAGGTTATGACATTAGTCTGCGCCTCTTTTGGCCGTGTTGCATCCATTTCAACTCATGCCATTCGCTGCATGTGACTAGACATGTTGGTGGTGTTTAAAACACTAAGGTTCTTGCCTCTACATATGCGTTTACGGCAAAGGCGGCATATGACAATCGCTGGGTGAATCAGAGTCTTCTAGGTCAAAGAAAGCCCAGCTGTCTTGAGTAGAGTCCCCTGGACCTTTTTGACGGCGATAAGCGAGGACGGGGTTTGCGCTGACCGTGGCTGCGAATCATAACAGCGGACTTTCTGCGACCTCACCCTCTCCCTTTTTGAGGCAAAACCCGTACTGACACTACCCCATTCCCCCGTCCTTCCTCGTCTCGTCCAGTGATGAAGCACTCGCAAGCAAATTCTTGCTGAAAAGACACACTGTTGGATCCGCAATGTCGTCACATCATCATCAACACAGGGTGACTTCGTCCGTCCTGACTTTCTGCATCCAGGAGCACTTGCGGGCTACAAGCAAGAGTGACTGCATAGGCGTTGACCTGACCCGCGGTTCCCCGTAGATTTTTGCCGATTGACCGGCTTCCTTGCTCCGTCCTCTGATGTGCGATCAGTAACTGGGCGTCAGAGCAGAGAAAAATCAATACCTCTGTATGCCTCTTGATCTTTAAACATGCCTTCTGACTTCCCAACCGCATTTTGTCATCAAAGAGGTCTTCAGAAAATGGATTATCCACATGGTGGATACATCGAGTTGACATTTGGGCTGCTTCATGTTGGACGGATGCGGTGATGCTGATGACGACATTTTGGCCGGACTGGGAGGACAAGGAGGTAAGACTGCTGGATGCAGGTTGCATTAACCACTGAAGGACAGATTGGCGATGCTGTTCGTTACTGAGATTCACAGGGCCCTGACCCAGCGATGACAGGCCTGACGGTCCTGCAACTGATGATCCGCTGGCATGCGTGTTGTCGACAGCACTGAAGGAGCACCTTCTCTCGTACCTCTACCACCATGTCCTACCCCCCTCTTTGCTCGCTTACCACCTGAATTTCGCTCCATGTTTAGAATAAAAAATTTGGGAAAGGTTGGGAAAAGTTTTGGAAAGTCTCTTATTAAAAAGACGGAAATCAAAGCATTCTCAAATTTTCCCCAAATCAAAAAAAAATTGCGGTTTCAAATATAACTGCAAAGTAATTTACAACAAAAATGGCTCGCCAAAGTGAAAAAACACGTTCTGAAAATTTTTCGGATAATAAAAGGTATTTTTTTGGGACCCACAATTCACCTGTGGTACTAAAAAATTGCAAATTTAATTTAATGCAAGGGCTCATCAAAAAGGCAAAATCAAAAAACCGTTGTAAGTTTTCGAAATAAAGTTTTTTACTTCAATTCATTAAAACCAAATGCGTTAAATTACTGCAAAGTAGTCTATCACAAATGCTGTCGCAAATGAAAAACACGTATCTGAATGTAATCGGATATAAAGGATTTTTTGGCACCTATCAATTCACTGTGTGACTAAACAAAATTGCTGTATTCAAATTTAACGCAAGGTGCTCTATCAACAAAGTGGACTGCCCAAAGTGCAAAAAACACGTATCTGTAATGTTTTCGGATAATAAAAGGTATTTTTGGCACTATCAATTCTCCTGTGGTAACTACACAATTGCTGGATTCAATTTAACTGCAAGGTGTCTCTATCAACAAATCTGGACTGGGCAAAAGTCAAAAAACACGTATCTGTAAGGTATTCGGATAATAAAAGGTATTTTGGCACCTATCAATTCACCTGTGGTGACTACAAAATTGCTGTATTCAAATTTAACTGCAAAGTAGATCTATCAACAAAGCTGGCCTGCGCCAAAGTGAAAAAACACGTATCTGAAATGTATTCGGATAATAAAAGGTATTTTTTGGCACCTATCAATTCACCTGTGGTGACTAAAAAATTGCAATATTCACATTTAAGTGCAAGGTGCCTCAATGAACAAAGCTGTAGTGCGCCAAAGTCAAAAAAACATATATCTGAAAGTTATTCGGATCATTACAATGTATTTTTGGCACCTTATCCAACCTGTGTTGACTTGCTGGATTCTAATTTAAGTACAAGAGATGGATATATCAACACCAAAGGTGGAATGGGCAAAATTTGAAAATGAACACCTATCTGAATTGTATTACTGATATAAAAAGTGGGTTTTGCACCTAACAAAGGACCTGCAGTTACTAGAAAAGTTGTGTATCCTATAAGTTTCAGGGCTCTGCCCAATATCCAGGAAATATTTCAATAGGAAAACTGTTATTAATAAAGCTAATGCAATGTCTACACTAAGTCTGTGAACATTTATGCAGTATTCTTTGTAGAGCTTGTCTATTCGTATAAACAAGTATTTTTGGCACCTTTCAATTCACCTGTGGTGACTATTAAAATTGTGTGGATTCAAATTTAAGTGCAAGGTGGATATATCAACAAAAGTGGAATGGGCCCAAAATTGAAAAATGAACACCTATCTGAAATGTATACTGATAATAAAGTGGAGTTTTGCATCAACAAAGAGACCTGCAGTTCTAGAAAAGATGTGTATTCCTATAAGTTCAGGCTGCCCAATATCCAGGAAATATTTCAATAGAAAACTGTTAATAATAAAGCTATTGCAATGTCTACACTAAGTCTTGGTGAACTTTATCCAGTATTCTTTATAGAGCTTGCCTGTGTTCGCCCGCGGGGGCCCCCCCGCTGCTCCCCCCCGTGAGTTTACAGCAGTAGATGCTCCTTTAAAATTCTCTACCTAACTATATAAAATCTTCCAATCTCTAATCTAACTAAATTGTAAGGATCACAGCTAATAATAGAGGTTTCTCTGTGAAGAAATATAATAATTTCGCTGAGCTGTTTGGACACAAGCAGAGCGCACGACCTTCTGCTCTGAGACGCTGAGAGACACTAGGGCTGAACAGGAAGCGCTGTTCTATGTAAAACGAGGTCATGTGATTTTTCCAGCCAATCGCAACCATACACATCCCAGTCAGGACGGCGCACACACCTCTCCCCCTGCTCTATTTTGTAATCTGATTTGCTTGCCGCCAAAATGACAGAAAGCGCCGAAAAGGCGCGATCTTAATAGATGATGCAGAGATTTTAACCTAAATTATCGCATGATCTAAAAAATCCGATCACCATAAAAACTGTGCCGATTTCAACTTTGTCGATAATAATCGCTCAACACTAGCGGCCACACATCCAGTTTGGCTGCCCAGTAGTCCAGCGGATCTTCTAACTGGGGTGGCAGAGTGCTGTCCAAGTAGGCCACCACCTGTTGGTTCAGGGTCTGCTCCAGGTCCTGCTGCTGCTGCTGCTTCTGGCGACTGCCCTCCTCACTAGGCGGGTGAAGGAAGCTGTTCATCAGCGACTCCAGACAGGTTGCTGCTGATGGAGCTGGTACTGCTCCGACCCCCCCACCTTCCCCCAGCAGCCGCGGCAGTAGTACGTGAGCGCTGAAGAACCCCCCCGGTCAGACCTGTCAGAGGAGGGACGATGCCGCACATAGGCAGCGGCCAACTGACTACGGAGGATTTCCCTATAGTATTTGAGTTTGTCCTCCCTCTCAATAGCTGGGAAAATGGCTCCCATTTTGGACCGGTAGCGAGGGTCCAATAGGGTGGAGAGCCAGAAGTCATCCCTCTGCCGGATGGTGACTATTCGGCTGTCACTAGCCAGGCAAATCAGCATGCTGCGGGCCATCTGCACAAGTGACTCCGAGGGGCTCCCTGCCTCCATCTCCACTGTATACTGCCACGGTGCTTGCGGGTCATCTGCCTCGTCTTCCTCATCTCCATCTACCTCCTCCAGCTGCTCCTCCTCTCTTGTCACCTGGGTAGAAAATCCACTCATTTCACCAGACAATGCTTCTGCTCCAATGTCCTCCTCCTCCATTTCAGTCCCCACCGGACTCATGTGGCCGCGAGATTTAGTCGCCACGTCTCCAGTCCCCTGCCCAGACAGATTTTTCAGCATCTGTTCCAGGACATGAAGCAGTGGAATGACGTTATTCATCCCGTAGTCCTGGCGACTGACAAATAACGTGGCCTCCTCGAATGGCCTCAACAAACGGCAGGTGTCACGCATGAGCTGCCACTGGCTGACATCCAAGTTACACAGGGGAGTATTCCTGTCCGCCTTGATCATCAAAAAATCGTTAATGGCCTTTCTCTGTTCATACAGTCGGTCCAACATGTGCAGGCTGGAACTCCAACGGGTGGAAACATCGCATATCAGAGTGTGTTGGGGGAGGGGGAGGGTGTTCCTGGCTTTGTAGGAATGGATGAAGTGCATGCACAGTTTCCTGGCCATTTTCAGAATCTTCTGAAGATCGGTGGAAATCTTCAGGAACCTTTTCACAACCAGATTGAACACGTGCGCCATGCAGGGCGCATGGACCATCCCTCCTCGGTGCAGCGCGGACACCATGTTACTCCCATTGTCTGTCACCATGGTTCCGATTTGCAGTTGGCGCAGAGAAAGCCACACATCGATTTCTTGCTGCATGACGTGGAGCAGTTCCTCCCCTGTGTGACTTCGTTCGCCGAGGCAAGCCAGGCGTAGAACTGCCTGACACCGCTGTGCCCTACACATGTGGTATGATGGAGCAGTATTTGTGGAGGCTGAGATGGTGGTGGTGGAGGAGGAGGAGGAGGCGGACATTGGCGCAGGAGCCGCAGTTTGACAACGTGGAGGAGAAAGCGCCGTCGCCTGTTCAAGTTGTTGGTGTGCCTGGAGAGCAAGCACATTCACCCAGTGGGCCGTAAAGGACATGTACTGGCCCTGACCATAGTTACAGCTCCAGACGTCCACGCTGCCGTGCACCTTGGAACAAACCGATAAGCTCAAGGACTGGCCCACCTTCTGTTCTACATATTTATGAAGTGATGGTACTGCCTTTTTGGAAAAGAAATTACGGCTTGGAACTCTCCATCTCGGCTCGGCACAAGCCATTAGTTCTCTGAACGGTGCAGAGTCCACCAATTGGAAAGGGAGGGACTGCAGTACCAACAACCATACTGTTGTCTCTTTGCAATCGCCTCGCTGAATGACTACCATGAGTAGCGAGGAGCAGGAGCATCTGGAGCGGGAGATGATGTCAAAGAGAAACAGCTCCCTTCTGCAGAGGTGGTGGAGCCTTGACTGGCTGCAATTGCATGCGTGCCACTGGGCGCTGCTGCTGCTGTTGCTGCGGCGGCAGGATGGACCACCACATCTGAGCCACGTTTCTCCCAGGCCACCGGATGGTGACGCTGCATGTGTTGACGCAGGGCCGTGGTGCCAACGTTAGCTCCCTGGCCACGCTTCTCTTTCTGCCCACAGATTCTACATATACCCATATTCGGCTCCTCCGGTGTCTTAGCAAAGAACTGCCATACCGCCGAGTATCGGATTTTACCGCCAACGCTCCGCACTGAGTGACTACTACTGGCTTTTTATTAACATGTTTTCTGTTGAAATATTACTTGTATGTTGGGCAGCCTGTACTTATATTAGGATACAGATCTTTTCTAGTAACTGCAGGTCTATTTGTTAGGTGCAAAACTCCACTTTTATTATCCGTATACATTTCAGATAGGTGTTTTTTCACTTTTGGGCAGGCCAGCTTTGTTGATAGAGGCACCTTGCACTTAAATTTCAAATCAACAATTTTGTTGTCACTGCAGGTGTATTTTTAGGTGCAAAAAATACAGTTTATTCTCCGTATACATTTCAGATACGTGTTTTTTCACTTTGGCGCAGTCCAGCTTAATTCACAGAGGCACCTTGCACTTAAATTTCAATACAGCAATTTTGTTTTGATTTGAGGGATTTGAGAATAGCTGTGATTTGCCGCCTTTTAATAAGAGACGTTCCAAAACTCTTCCATACCTTCTCAAATTTTTATATTTCTGAACATGGAGCGAAATGCAGGTGGTAAGCGAGCAAAGAGGGGAGTAGGACATGGAAGTAGAGGTACGAGAGAAGGTGCTGCTTCCAGTGCTGGCGACAACACGCAAGCCAGCGGATCGTCGGTTGCAGGACCGTCAGGCCTGTCATCGCTGGGTCAGGGCCCTGTGAATCTCAGTAACGAACAGAGTCGCCAATCTGTTCTTCAGTGGTTAATGCAACCTGCATACTGCGGTCCATGACAGGGATAGTCAATGTCCAGTTCAACAAAAATGGTGGTTGAAAGACTCATTTTTCCGGCACTTTTTAAATCTGGGGGTCATGCAGGTTTGGGGCTCATGCTGTGGCCCAGGACAGGTATAGTCAATGTCCAGTTCAACTAAAATGGTGGTTGAAAGACTCCTTTTTCCGGCACTTTTTAAATCTGGGGGTCATGCAGGTTTGGGGCTCATGCTGTGGTACAGGACAGGTATAGTCAATGTCCAGTGAAACTAAAATGGTGGTTGAAAGACTCCTTTTTCCGTCAGTTTTTAAATCTGGGGGTCATGCAGGTTTGGGGCTCATGCTGTGACCGTGGACAGGTATAGTCAATGTCCAGTGAAACTAAAATGGTGGTTCAAAGACTCCTTTTTCTGGCACTTTTTAATCTGGGGTCATGCAGGTTTGGGGCTCATGCTGCATTCCAGGATAGGGATAGTCAATGTCCAGTTCAAGTAAAATGATGCTTCAAATCATACTGCCTTCTGGCACTTTTTAATTTGTGGGTCATGCAGGTTTAAGGGTCATGCTGTGGTACAAGACAGGGATAGTGAATGGTCTGTGACTTTTTTTCTGTGGCTTTTATAACCTAAGTGTGTTGCCTAAGATGTAGCACGTATCCATTTGACTGTTGTGGATGTTAATTCCAGCTTCTCCCGCCCTGTTTGGGTGTAATAATGGAGTGTTGTTGCTCTCCCATAGACTGTAATGGTGATCGGCGTTAATCTATTATCGACTATCGGAAATCTTATTGATAATTGCCGATATCGACTATCGACAAGATGACGATAGTCAACGTAATCGCTCATCACTAGTCCCTAAAGGACTTTTTTCAGTGTAACATTTCCATGTTCAATTTCATATTACGTTTCTGGTGTAAATCTAGTTACACTAGTCTGACATGCAGCAAGTTCTTCCTGCTGGAAAACCGGCATCCCATGTATCATAGTGTTGATATATCTGGCGCATGTTACAACTGTCTAGTCTAACTTGATACCTTTTATAAGATGGCTTACTTTATGCCTCTAACTGCACCAAAATTTTGGCCTTTTTTTGTATTAAGCCATGCCATCTTTCCATAAAGCCAGGCCCGTTTTGTCAGGCACAGAAATATCTAGAAACTCTCCAAAACACTAAACAAACGTGGTGTAAAGTGACCATTATTGTTGCTGCCAACTGTGCCAGAATTGTGGCGCAACTGCTTTGATAAATGTGCACCAATGTGAGAAGAACTTAGGGCTTTATGTATGACAACTGTCTAGGTGTAAGACTTTTTTTTGCTGCCCATAGCAACTAATCAGAGCTCAGCTTTCATCTCATATAATGCTCTGAAAAAATAAAAGATGAGCTCTGGTTGTGGTGGGAAACAAAAAGGGCGACATGTATGAAGGAAGGCGCGTCGAAGTGAATAGTCGAGTTTCATTTTCAGTGGATAATGCACCTGTCACGATCTGCCACCCGTGACAGCACAATGTATGAAAGGGGTTTTATGCATTCATAAATGGTGTGTAAAGTTCATCGCGCCTCGTCTATGTGTTAGACACATTACGAAACTTAGGCGCATTAGTAATGCACCAAATATGTATGAAGGCTTTAGATAGGCTGGAAATAAGAGAAGTCATTAGAATAGCATGTCAGTGAACAGAAACTATGGGCGACATGTATGAAAGAGTTTTTCATCCTTTTTTCTGGCATACAATGCACCTAACTGAGCCGGCTACGATGTCTAATGCACCTAATGAATGTGTTAGGTGCATTGTTCATAAGACTCCATACTTTTTAATGCGTCTAACAGGAGGGGGCATTCTGGGGACATTTTGGTGGAGTCGCACCACACTCATAATATTAGACACATATATGAATGTGGTTCGGCAAAACTAGGCGCATCAAATCCTACAGGCAGACCTATCTCAATGTTGTCTGGCTTCTCCGGATGAGTTGAAGTAGAGGTAGATTTGCTGCTAGGGGAAAAAATGTTCAATATTTCTCAACTTACACCAGTACAATAATAAAAAAGTAATTTATTACAATAATCAAACCATAAAAAATTTAATTATTTAAATGTAATGAAAAATGTGATCATATAAAATTAATATAAAAATAATGTCACCAAAATATAGAGAAATATCTACTTTAAAATTTATTTAAAATTCATAGAATCTTAAACTAGTTTTACTTTAAATATCCCACTGATTATGTTGTTCAGATTTTTATATTTAAAATTTTTACTACATTAAATTTGAAATGTATTTTTGCTGCTCTCACCCTTTATTCTACATACGGCAGGAGCCAGCACAGCACAGGTATTGCTGGGACCTGTGGTACTGCAAGCAGGGTCAGTACCATAGTTTCTATTCACTGACATGCTATTCTAATGACTTTTCTTTTATTTCCAGCCTATCTATAACCTTAATACATGTTTGGCACATTACTAATGCACCTACGTTCCGTAAGGCGCCAAACACATTGTCGATGGGTGATGAACTTAACAAACCATTTATAATCGCACAAAAACCACTTTCATACATCAGGCACATTATACACTGAAAATGAGACTCGAATATTAACTTCAACATACCTTCCTTCATACATGTTGCCCTATGGTACTGATCCTGCTTGGAGGACCACAGGTCCCAGCAATACCTGTGCTGTGCTGGCTCTTGCTGTATGTGGAATAAAGGATGAGAGCAGCAAAAATAAATTTCAAATTTAATGTAGTCAAAATTAAAATTTTAAAAATCTGAACAACATCTTCATTGGGTTATTTAATGTAAAATTATTTTTACATTCTCTTAATTTTAAATACATTATATAGGAGATATTTTTATATTTTTGGGATATTATATATTTATATGTTAAGTTTATGATAAAATTTTTTATTAAAATTAAATAATGTAATTTTATATAGTTTGATAATTATTAGAAATTACTTTTTATTATTGTACTGGTGTAAGTTGAGAAATATTGGACATTTTTCCCCCTTACAGCAAATCTAGCTCCACTGCGACTCCTCAGGCTCAGGCAGAGCACATTGAGATAGGTCTGCCTGTCCGAGCAGTTATGCGCCTAGTTTTGCCGAACCACAATCATATATGTGTCTAATATTATGAGTGTGGTGCGACACCCCCAGAACACCCCTTCACGTTAGGCGCATTTGAAAGTGTCGAGTCTTACAAATTATGCGCTTAACACATACGTTAGGTGCATTAGACATCGTAGATGGCTCAGTTAGGTGCATTGTATGCAAGAAAAAGGTAATAAACCCAATCATACATGTCGCCAAAAGTCTAATAGTTTTCATACATTAGGCCCATAATTCCTTACTTTAACTATTTTTCTGCTGTTTCTAATGATGATGCTGCTTTTTAGAACTTTTTTCTATTGTTTCTGTTATTATTTAGTATCACTGCTATATATAAATACGACAAAAGTTTTTATTATTTGTATTTTAATATTGTTGTATTATTACAATTATTACTGTATTTTGCCATTTTCAAGCTTCAAAAATTTCTGCATGTAATACAGACAGTTCTACCACACAAAATAGTTTAAAACTATCATCTAAAAGATGACTACATTATTTTGGCATCACTTTATTAATGTTTTTGGGGTTTTTTCCAACTCATTTTTATTTAGGGACTAATCCAGTTCTGACCTGGTATTGAGCAGCCTGTATGTTATGTACCCTCATACATGACTCCATCTAAGAAACTGCACTCCTTATGGTATAAAAAACAGCATTTTGGAAGTTTGTTAATCCATATAGGTGTTTCACTATAATTAATGCAAAGTGAAGGGTGAATTTTCCCTTTTTCTTTGCTGATTTTAAATTTTAATCTATTATTTGCTGGAACACAATACATGTTACCAAGAAAATGCAACTTATTGATTCCTTCAATTTTGCTGTTTTTAGAGATACCCCAGAAGTGGTGCTAGTGAGCGATTTGACTCAACCACAAGCCTCAGAGTAGGAGGAGCACCAATTCATTTTTGGAGATTCATTTTCATAACGATTTTCTTTAGGTACCATTTAAGGTTTGCAAACACCCTAATATGCTAAAACTTAATAGACATCCCTAAAAAGTGAATACATTTACTAAACCCTTTAAGGAATATATCCAGAGGTTTAGTGAGTATATTGATCCCATAGGTGTTTCCCAGATTTTTATAGCATTAGGCTCAGAAAATAGAAAATTCAATTTTTTCCAATAATAATATTATTATCATTATTATTTTTTTTTATTATTTAATAATGCGCCTGAATATATAAAAGATGTATATAGCATATATGTTTGACAAACCACAGTACTTTGGTGCACCAAATATGTGTATAAATGAATGCCAGAATTCTACCATGGCTGCTAAAACAGTTCATTGAGTTGCTTTTCTAATTTAAGATGTATTATGTTAATACTAAATTTTTTAGAAATTTTTGTATTTTTACTTTTTTATAATTAAAATCTTACAAAATACTTTTTTATACTTTTATATAGTATGTTAATTTGTGTTTAGAAAAATGTAGGTCAGTGTTTTTTTACATTTTATAGGAAATAATTTATATAGATTGGACAGTATAATATATAATTTTATATGATAAAATGTATTATTACATTTATATAATTTAATGTAGTTTGAAAATTATTATAAATCACTTTTTATTTTTTTAAGTTGAGAAATAAGGTACTTCTGTTGCCCTAATGGCAAATCTATTTCCCATTAGGGCATCAGGATCAAACAAACCATTTTTAAAATTTGGGTCTGACTTTTGAGCAGTTATGCGTTAGCCCGTTTTCAAAAATTGTATAATGTCATAAATGTGATGCAATGCCCCCACATCTTTGGTACACTTCAAAATGTTGCATCTGACACAGAGTGCACCAAATTTGCCCTAACAACGCGCCAGAGATAGGGAAAAAAAGCGGAACACTCACTTTTGGTGCATTTCTCACCAGAACAGTGAAAATTACCCATTCATATATTTCACGCTTCATGTTATATTTAGAGAGGGGGAACGATTTCAACGAAATGGGAAATTCGTTTAGAAAATTTTAGGAAAACTTTGGTTCGTAACGAAGCGAACTTTGGGGATTCGGGTGAACGAAGTGGCTTTTGTTGATAAAATGGCGCGAGCACATGGCGTTACATGGGGGAAACACTTGGGAGGAAAAAGGGGGATAGCTGCATGACATGTGCAGAGATGAAGCCAATAGACCCGGCGGGATTCGTGACGTCACCCGCACATAAAAGACCCAGCGCGCCCCCCTGGGAGCTCACACTCCTTCACGTACTGACAGGGAAGGGGCTGCTGCGGGGGGGGATAAAACGCTTTCTGGAAAAAAAAAGATTTTTACAACAGCGATTTTTGTGGGGTGTCTCCCCTTGTCCCCAGGACTTTCCCCTGAATGTTCTATTTTTTTGATTTTTTGGGGGAAATTTGGGTCGAAATCCCGTGGTGCGCCACTGCAGCGCATATTTCATTCAAAATCCCAAATGGGATCTAAGCCCGTTCCGGGTTTTTATTCATTTAAAAAAAACAGCGTTTTTACAATACAAATACCACTTCATTTTTTTTGGGTGCTCAATTTTTATTTTCCAATTTCATCCAGGGGGGTTTAATTTTAAACGGGTTTTTTTTGCTGGTGGCTGACAAAAATAAACCCTCTTTTTTTAAAAGCCAAATATATAAAAATTTTTTTTTTTAGCCTAATTCACAAAAAACCCAAAAAGGTTTAATTACAATTTTTTTTCTTGTTGGGGTGGGGTAGAAAATACGCCCTTTTAACACGCTACAAAGCTACTAGTTTTTTTTGGGGGGGCTCAATTCTATTGCCCCAAATTTTTTCATCCAGGGGTTTTAATTTTAAACGGGTTTTTTGGGTGGTGTGCTGGGCAAAAATAAACCCTCCCTTTTTTAACGCCAAATAAATATATTTTTTTTTTGGTAAACCCAAATTCCCCAACAAAGGGTTTAAATTTCCGAAATTTTTTCTCTTGTTGTGTGGGAGAAAACACCATTGTAACCCCCTACAAACTACTGTTTTGTGGTGGCTTCAATTTATTGCGCAATTTACAAACCAGGGGGTTTAAATTTAATCGTTGTTTTTGCTGGTGTGGGGGACAAAAATAAAAACCCTCCTTTTTTAACGCCCAAAAATAAATATTTTTTTTTGGGAAACCTAATTCACAAGCAAAGGTTAATTACAAATTTTTTTTCCTTGTTTGGGGTTTGGGGTAAAAAAAAACGCCATTGTAAACGCACAAAGCTACCCAGTTTTGGTGGCCAATTTTTATTGGGGCAATTTACATTTCCAGGGGTTAAATTAAGCGGGTTTTTTTGCTGCGTGGTGACAAAAAAAAAACCCTTCCCTTTTTTAACCCAAATATATATTTTTTTTTGGAAGCCTAATTTACAAGCAAAAAGTTTAATTTAAAAATTTTATCTCTTGTTGTGTTGCGTAGAAAATACGCCATTGTAAACGCTACAAAAACTAAATTTTTTGTGGTGGGTCAATTTTATTGCGCAATTTACATCCCCGGGGTTAATTAAGCGTTGTTTTTCTGCTTTTGCAAAAAAAAATAAACCGTCTTTTTTAAAGCCCAAAAATAAAATATAAATTTTTTTTTGGTACCTAATTCACAAGGGAAAGGGTTAATTTTCAAATTTTTTCCTTTGTTGTGTTGCGAAAAATACGCCCTTGTAATACGCTACAAAGCTACTATTTTTTGGTGGCTCAATTTCTATTGCCAATTTACATCCAGGGTTAATTTAAACTTGTTTTGGGTGCTGTGCTGACAAAAATAAACCTTCTTTTTTCCCCCACCCGAAATATATACATTTTTCTTGTATCATAATTCACAAGCAAAAGGTTTAATTTAACCTGTTTGTGGGTTTTTCATTTTTGTAAAAAAAACAAAAGTGCTTGTAAAAAACACTTCAAGTAAATTTTTCCGGCCATTTGGGGGAGCGCAATTTATATCCAAGGGTTTTTCCCAAGCTTTTTACTGGTTCATTTGGAGTCAAAAAAAAGGGTGTATATTTTTTCCCTAAACAAATACTTTATCAAACATTGGGCCGTACATTTTTGAACAAAAAGTATGCAAAAGAGAGGTGGCAAGGCTTTTCAACTGCCATTTGGGAGTGGCACAAAAATTTCTGAAACGGGCCCAGGGCGCACTACAGCAAGGGGGCCCTCGCAGCAAAGGGGGCCCCTCGGGGAGGGCCCCAACTGCCGCTGTCATCTACCGGGGGCCCTTTTTTGTTCAGCCCAAACCCCAAAGGGTTTTTTGATTGGTTGGAAATAGGGCCCCCTCCCCCTTTCCCCCCAGATGAAAATCTTACAAAACCCCCGCCAAGAGTCCCGGGGGGAACCTCAGACACAAAACTTATTTGGGATGGGCCCCCCTGCGGGGGCAGGGCCCTCACCCCCTTTTCCCCACCCGCCTCTGTCCCATCCAGTTCCCCCAGCCAGGGAACCACTATGTTGGGCTGGGCTCCCGCGGGCCCCTAATAGCAGGATGAAAAAATTTGAGGAGGGCAGTCAGCAGCTACTTGGCACGAAAGAAAGGGGCCAAAATCCCCCGGGGTTCTTGCAGTAGGGGGCAAAGTTTTAGATGGGAAGTGGGCATGGGAGGTCATTTGGGGGGAGAGGTCCCGCCTCGGCTTAACCAAGACCTTTGAAAGGGGGACAGAGTTTACTATGAAAAAACAAATAGAAGAAGATTTAGCCACCGCAAATTGGGGGCCGGGTTTTAAGCAAGGGGCTTTTCATCATCGTCAGGAAAGAAAAGGGGGGTTTAGCTTGCGCGGTCAGGGGTGGGGGCAGCCACAAGGGTTTTGTGGCCCCTGAGTCCAAACAGGGGACAAGGGAGGTGAGGGCGGGAGCCAAGCGGCCACGGGGTAGAAAACCCGCTTTGCAGGGCCAAGACAGTAAAACGGGACAGGGGGTCACGAGGGGAGGGGGCGGCAGTAGTCCAAATCAGTGGGGGAGCGTTGGCGGGGAAAAAACAGCTACCTTCCCGGGGGGTGGGCGGGTGTGGCAGTTCTTTGCTAAGAACCGGAGGAGCCCCCAATAAAAGGGTATATTTAGAATCTGGGGGCCCGAAAGTGAAAACGTGGCCAGGGAGCTAACGTTTGGGAAAAACGGCCCTGCTCAAAACCAACCCTGGCCCGGCGTCACCATCCGGTGGCCCCGGGAGAAACGGTTGGTTTAAAGGGTGTGGTGGTCCCATCCTGCCGCTGCAGCAAACAAAGCGGCCAGTGGCAAAGCATGCCAAATTTTACCAGTCAAGGCCCCCACCCCCTCTGCAGAAAAGGGAGCGTTTCTCTTTGACATCCTCTCCCCCCCAGCTCCCGCTTCCTCGCCTTTCTTTAAAGGCGCCACAGGTTTTTCAGGAAAGGGGAATTTTAAAGAGACAAAAATTTTTGCTTCCAACCCATCCCCAAAAGGGGCAGCCCTGAAACCCTGCTCCCCGTCCAAATTGTTGGTACTTGGGGGTCCTTCCCTTTCCAAAAAGGGACCGCACCATTCAGAAGAACCCAAAAAGGGTTTTTCCCCAGCCCAGATGGGAGAGTTCCAAGCCTTAAAATTTTTTTTCCAAAAAGGCTTTCCCAACACTTCATAAATTTTGTAGAACAGAAAAGTGGGGCAAACTTTGAGCTTTTCGGGTTTTTTTCCAAGGTACACGGCAGCGCGGACGTCCCGGAGCGTTAAAACGCAGGAGGGGCCCGACATTTTCCTTTTAAAAGGCCCACTGGGTAATGTGCTTCCTTTCCCAGGCACACCCAACCCAAATTGGGCCCGGGGGAAAGCCGCTTTCCTCCTCCACGTTGTCAAAATGCTGCCACCCGCGCCAATTTTCCCCCCCCTCCTCCTCCCCCACCAAACCCCCATCTCAGCCTCCCCAATTTCTTGCTCCAACAACCACATGGTTTGGGCACAGCGGTTCACGCAGTTCAAAAACCTAGTTTGGCCTCGGGGAACAAGTAAAAACAGGGGGGAACGGGTCCGCGTCATGCAGCCCCAAAATCATGTGTGGCTTTCCCCCCCCGCGCCAACTGCAAAACCCGGAAACCCGGTGACGGAAAAATGGGGGGGGGAAAGTTTCCCTGGGGCCCCCGCCCTTGCCACGTGGGTTTAATCTGGTTTTAAAAAGGGGGTTTCCCGAAGGGCTTCCAAACCCTCTTCAAAACTGAAAAATGGCCAGGGAAAATGTTCAAACCACTTTATACCAATTTGTACAAAGCCAGGAAAAACCCTCCTCGAGTTGCAGCGGCAGAACGGCCTCCCCCAACACGCTTGATATTTCGATTTTTCCCCCGCTGGAATTCCAGCCCTTTCACATGTTGGACCGAAATGGGATGAACAAAGAAAGGCCATTAACCGGGTTTTTTGATGATCCAGGCAGACAGAATACTCCCCCGTGGGAACTTTGGGATTTTCCCCATTTGGGAGCCATGCGTGACACCCTGGGCCCTTTTTTTTAGGCCCAAATTTAGGAGGCCAAAGTTTTTTTTGTCAATTCGCCAGGGCCCACGGGGTTTAATAACGTTTATTTCCCCTGCTTTATGTCCTTTAAAAGATGCTGAAAAAAACTGTCTGGGGAGGGGGGACTGGGGGATGTGGCGACTACCTCTGGCCCACATGAGTTTCCCGGGGGGTACCCGAAAATGGAGGGGGAGGAGGAAAAAGGGGGGACATTGGAAACAGAAAGGGAAATTGGGGCTGGTGAAAATTGGGGTTTGGGTTTTCTACCCCCCGGGGGACAAGAAAAAGGGGATAGCAGGGTGGGAGGGTGGATGGGGGATAGGAAGGGCGAGGGAAAATGACTCCCAAGCACCGGGGGCAGTATACAGTGGAAATGGGGGGCAGGGAGCCCCCCCGGGAAAAATTTTCACTTTTGGGCCCGATTCCCGCAGCATGCTTATTGGCCTGGCAATTGGCAGCCCAAAGCAGCAAACCGGCAGAGGGGGTGACTTTGGCTCCCCCACCCTTATTGGACCCCCCGCAAAACCGGTCCAAAAGGGAGCCTTTTTTTTCCCCGGGTATGAGAGGGGGAAACAAAAACCAAAAAACTATAGGGAAATCCCCCCGTAATCAGGGTTGGGCCCCTGCCTATTTGCGGCAAACGTCCCTCCTCTAAAAGGTTTTGACCGGGGGGTTTCCTCAAAGGGGCCACGTACTACTGCCGCCGGGGCCCCGGGGGAAAGGTTTGGGGGGAAAAGGGAAAAGTAAACCCGCTCCATCAGCGTAACCTAAACTGGAGGGCACTAATTTAGCAGCTTTTCCCTTTACCCGCCTAGTGAGGAGGGCAGTCACCCGCAGCAGCACAGCAGGACAAAGGGGGCCAAATTTCCCCGAACCAACCCGGGTTTTGGCCTACTTGGAACCCGCACTCTGGGCCACCCCATTTTTGAAGATCCGTTGGGCACTGGGGGGGGGCCAAAAATGGATGTGTGGCCCCCAACCTTTCCGATTTTTTCAGTGGAAAGCTGTCCTGCCCCGGCCAGTAATTGGGGGCCCCAGAAGGGGGGTTTTTAGTGCGGCGGGGGGCCCTCTTAACCCCCCAAAGGGGAAACCCCCTTTGTTTCCCCCGGGAAAAAGTTGGAAAACCCCGACCTTTTCCCAAAAAGAAACAGGCGTGGAACGGCCAGGATTTCCACAACCCCCAAAAAGCCTTTGGGGTCTTTTGGGTTCAAACTACCCTGCCTCAGCCACAAATTCCCGATGCCGGGCCCCCCCCGCCTGATGCCCCACACTCTGATAGTTTTTTTTCCCCTGCCTACCACCGTCTTTACCAGGGACTGGATTGCCCCCACCTCAACACCCTGTCATTGTGCCACCTTTTTGTGCCCCCATGCTGCTGCTTTTTTTCTAAACTGTTGCCCCGGACATCCCCCACAAGTTTCATTGGCCCTCTTCGGCCTGGTTTCTGTTTTTTCCACCCTTTCCCGAAAAGGCCCTTGGCCACCCCTCTGACCTCATGGGTGTTGCTCCTGCATCAACCCCCCACTCTTTTGTCATTGTGCCCCACCCCGCCCCGACCCCCATGCCGCTGGGGGGCCGGGCCCTGAAAACCCCCGCTCTCCCGTATTGTGCCGCCCCCTGTGGCCTTAAAATATTTTTTTGGGCCCCCTGCAAAAGTCATTGTGCCAATCTCGCCTTTATGGCTGCTGTAGTGGCCCCCCTGTGTGCCCTCCACACTTTGTCATTGTGCCACTGCTGACCTCATGCTTTTGGGTGCCCCTGGCTGCTGCCGTTGGGCCCCCCACACTGTGGCCTACCCCCTGTTTTTTTTCCACCTCCAGAATTTGTCCCTTGGGGCCAAATGTCTGACCCCATGCTGCTGATGTGGCTGCTGCCGGGGGCCCCCACACTGGTCATTGTGCCACTCTGCGGCCTGGGGGACTGTTTTGCCACCTCCAAATGTCATTGGGGCCCCCTCCCCTGACCTTTTTTGCTGTTTTCTCCTGTCAAACACCCCACTCTCTGTCCCTTGTGCCCCTGGGCCCGAAACCTTTATGCGCTGGCCCCCCCGTGCCTCCGCTCCCCCCAGGCAAATTTTGCCGCCTGTGGCCTAATACTATTTTTTCCACCTGCAAATGTCATTGTGCCACTCTCCCGACCTCCCTGCTGCTGCTTTGGGCCCCCTGGGCCCTGCCCCCAACTGGGGTCATTGTCCCCTGTCCCGACCCATGGGTGCTGCCAGTGGGCCCGCTGCCCGTCCCTCCACACTGTGGGCCCTTTTCTCCTGTTTTTTTTCCACCTCCCGAATTTTTTCCCTTTTGGGGGAAATTTTTCTGCCTCAAAGCTGCTTGGGGTGTGGGTTGCTGCCGTGCCCTCCACACTGTTCAAATTTGCCCTTCTGACCCTTTTTGCGCTGCAGTTGCTCCTGGCCCCCCTGCCCCCCCCACACTGTGCCATTGTTAAACCACTCTTTGGGCCCACTCCCCCTTTTTTTCCAGCCCCCCAGAAAATTTTTTTATTGTCCACTGCCCACCTCATGCTTGGGGCCACCCCCTGACCCCCAAAACTTTTTCATTGTTTCCACTCCGGCCTGGTACTGTTTTGGGGGGCCCCTTCCAGAATGGGCATTGTTTCCACTGTCTGACCTCATGCTCTGTGGCTGCCGCCGTCACCCCTCCACACTCTGTCCCCCAATGTTGCCCCCTGAGCTCTCATTTTGTTTTTTTTTCCCCGCTTTTGCCCGCCATGAAATTTATTCCCCGGCAAAAGTTCCCCGCTTCATTTTTTTTGGGCAGTTTTTTCCCCCATAAGTGCCCAGGGCATTTTTTAGTGAAGGGGGATTCTAAGAGGGGGGGGGGCAGTCATGTGGTGCATACAAAACACAACATTGTATGAAGACCAAACCCCAAACTCCCTCTTTCATATTTAAGGGATGGGCACAACCCTTCTTTCCCGCACCCTGCGGCTCGGGGAGCCTGGAAAAGCCCGTTTTTTTTTAAAGTGAATTGTGCCGAAGTAATTCCGGGACCGAAACGGAAAATTTTTTTCCCGGGAAAATTCGGCGAAGTTTTAACCGAAAACCCCAATTTTTGAGAAATTCGCCCATCTCTAGTTATATTTTAAAAAAACGAATCCGGATAAAAAACCCCCCCCCCAAATTTTCCACACAAATTTTTTCCAATTCAGCAATAAAAACCCCATATTTTTGGGGGTTAGCCTGCTGCATGGGCGCATGGGGGCATAAAGGGGGGAGAGCGCTATTTTGGGTTTTTGGGAAGGGCAGTACAAAAAACAACATTATAAAACTTATATTTTATTTAATATTTTTCTACTGTTACATAATAAACAAAATTTTTTTAAAAAAAAATGAATTCATCTAAATAACTTGGCCCTAAAAACACCAGTTCTAAATTGATATAGAGGAGTGTTGAATACGACTGCATGTGTCAAATATTTTTTGCCGGGATAAGTTTTTATGGCCCCCAAAATATATAAAAGTTTGCGCACAAAAATTTGGGCACATTAAAAACAAATTTTTTAAAAAATTTTTTGGGGGGCATGAAAATTTCCAAAACAATGCCATAGAAATTTTCCCATGTGTTTTTTTATGTTGTTTATAATTTTGAGAGCCATAACTTTTTATTTTTTATTTTTCTGTCTATGGAGCTGAATAAGGGCTTGTTTTTTATTAATAAATGTTTCAGGGTTCAAATGAAGTTTTTTTAAATTTTTTTAAATTTTTCAGCGTCACCCTGTGGCATAAATAACGTGTTAACTTTATTTTAGCGGTCAAACAATAACAGTGATAACAAACAAACTTAAATAATACATGTTTTTGCGTCGCCATAGTCTGAGCTATCACATTTTATTTTTCTGTGCATGGTGCTGTATAAGGACTTGTTTTTTGAAGGGTGAGTTGTCATTTTTTGGGGGTAAACTTTTTTGGGGGGAAAACAAGACTTTTTTTGGGTGCCTTTTTTAAATTCCCTTTTTTTTTGGGAAACAGAAATCCAGAAAGTGTTTTTTTACTTTTCTTTTTAACAGTTTGGGAGTGCTGGAAGTAAATACAGTGTCTATAGGGTTTTTATAATTAAAAAAAAAGGCCCGATAAAATTCACAGTACTTTATTTATCACATGGTAAATTTTTAGTATTTAATGTTTGCATAAGAAACCCCGTCGGTTTAAATATAGTGGAGCCGCCCTTATCAGGGCTATTACCCCACTGACTGGGCAGGGGTCAGGGGTTTGGGAAATCTAGGTGGGAAATTTGGTTTTTGGGCATTTTTAAAAAGGGGGACATTTGTAATATTTTAAACGTTATCCAATAAAAGGGTTTTAAAATTTTTAACAGGGATATATATAAATTTGCGTGATAGTAAACCGGGTTACACCCTATATTTTATTGTGTATATCAATGTTTAGCATCCCCTCCTCTTCTGATGCCCATAAATAATGTTGATTTGAAAACCTTCGAGAAAAAATTAAGTTCCCCAGTCGAAAATTTACAATTTTTTTAGAACTCCGACCCCCAACCAAAAAAAATTTACTGGTTTTATTTAGCAAACGTTCGCTTTTGAACCCAAAGTTAATATTTTGAAATTTTGAAAATTGGCTTGGGCAAAGGCAGTTTTAAGGGGCTTAAATCCGTGTAAAAGGGCCAAAAGTTTTATCCTCTTTTAAAATCTGGCATCAGGTTTTACCTTTTCTAGAAAACAAAGGGGCCTTTAAAAAGGGGGCATTGCTATACGCGGCACATAGGGAAATCATTAGGTATGTATGTAATGCTTTTATCGGGCGATTGGGGCACGGAGGCCCCCATAACCCAAACATTACTCAGCATAATTTATTTTCTGAAGGTTAATTAAGCGTGTTTTTGCTTTCCCCCCTTTAGTAAAATTTCATGGCGTTTTAAACCCCGCCACAAAACCAATTTTTTCCCGACCAGGGTAGTGGATCCACTGGGCCACCGCAAGCGGTGGTACGGGCCACACCAGTGAGCGGAGTCTAAGTGGGTCCCGGTTTTCACCACAGCATGCCGCAAAGCGGGATGGAATTGCTGCGGCGGGATTCCACCAGGTCGCTACCCCTGATGCGACTTGCTTGCAGTGGTAGCCGATGTATAGCGTAGAGCAAAATCGACAGGCAAACTCGTAGTCGGGGACGGGCCAGTAGGTCAGGGCAGGCAGCGAAAGATCGTGGTCGGAGAACATAAGCCGGAGGGACTGGTACACAGAAACAGCAACCGGAACACAGAAAAGGCTTCCTCGCATAGGGTATGGGCACAATGGATTCTGAAAATTGCTTCCAGAAGGTGGAGCATTATATAGGGTCAGCGGCCGGCAACAGCCAATTACAGGCGCGCTGGCCCTTTAAATCTGGGAGAGCCGGCGCCCAGACGCCCTAAGGAGCGGGGCCGCGTGCACCGGCCGGCAGACAGGCGCGGGGAAGCAGGAGCGTGGCCGGGTAAGTAGCAGCGCCAGAATGAGCGAGTGCACCCGAGGCCCGACATGCGGACCGCGGTGCCGTTCGCCACGGGCGCAAGGAGAGACCACATTGTCACGGGTGCAACTCGTGACAATGTGCCTATTGCCTATAAGCTAGTAATAATATGTTATGCACCTCAGTGCGCAATGTGCATTACATACACTACCAATGATATGCTGTGTGTTATGGAGGCGCACAACGTATCATTTTTAGTTGCATTTCAATGTGTCGTGCCCGGCATATAATGCGCCGAGTGTTGGTGTACTGTTAGCCTGAACTGTTGATACAAGGCAGGATGGATCCATGCTTTCATATTGTTGACGCCAAATTCTGACCCTCCCATCCGAATGTCGAGCAGAAATCGAGTCATCCGACCACAACGTTTTTCCAATCTTCTACTGTCCATTTCGATGAGCTTGGGCAAATTGGAGCCTCATTTCTGTTCTTAGCCTGAAAGGGGTGGACACCCGTTGTCTTTCTGTGTAGCCAACTGCTCAAGTTTTGCCGTACTGTGCGTTAGAATGCTTTCTGCCTACCTTGGTTTAACGGTGGCTATTTGAGTCATGTTGCCTTCTATAGCTCGAACCAGTTGCCCATTCTCCTTTGACCTTGGGCATCACAAGGGTTATCCGCCACAGGACTGCCGCTCACTGATTTTTTTTTCGGACCATTCTCTGTTAAACCTAGAGATGGTTGTGCGTGAAAATCCCAGGAGATCAGCAGTTTCTGAAATATCAGACCAGCCTTTCTGGCACAACAACCATGCCACGTTTTAATGGCACTCAAATCACTTTCTTTCCATACTGATGCTCGTTTGAACTGCAGGAGATTGTCTTGACCCTTGTACATGCCCAAATGACTGATTGCCGCCATGTGATTGGCGATTAGAAATTAAGTGTTATACGACATTGGACAGGTGTACTAATAAAGTGACGGTGAGTGTATATATATAATATATATATATATATATATATATATTTTATATTTTTTTTTTTTTTTTTATAAGGGTTGCTTTTAAACTTATGTCTTTAATTATATTATATTGGTGTAAAATATCAGAGGACAATGGTAGTAGTAGAATAATAACATTTGAATCTTTCTGCCAATTTAAATTGTTCAGGCCAATGAAAGATGGACACTATGGACCATTTTTTCTAGCAACATTGCTGTCATACCTGCTGCAAAACAGTGGGTCACCTTTGCTTTGAGGCTATGTTTACACAGCACTGGATTTTGGTTCTTTTTGCAGCGGATTCAGACTGAAATTTGACTGAAGATTTCTATAAACTGAAACTGTCCGGTGGAATATAGAACATGCTGTATATTCCGATGGACCAACGTCGGATTTCTGCAGCCTCAATGTACTGGGCTGGTGGGAATACGAAATCTGACCACGTTTTAAAAAAATAAAATAAAAAGCAATGGTGGTGGAGTGAGGCCCAGCAATGTGAATATGCTGTCAGATTTTGAATGGCTTTTTCACATTGCTGTACAAACGGTGGTATCTCCTAAGTGTAAATGTATAACCAAAGGTGGTGACTATGATTTAAAATAGTGTTTTGGAAGCTGAGAATTTTTTCTATCAAGTGAAATTATTGTTTATTGTATCTGTTGTACTTGCCATGTTAATAAATAGGAGACATTAGTTCCTGAACAACCCTGATGTATATTTTTTAGAGTTTTTATTCTTATGATTTTTATTTATTTTTATTATTTTATTTTTTCATTTTTAATTCATTATTTGTTATTGTTTCTTATGATAATATTGTTTTTATTAATATTTTCAATGATAATTTATTATTTTTATTGTTTGTGTATGACTTTATTAATGAGGTGATCTGTTTTATTATTCATATTATTATATTATATTATATTGCATATTATTTTCTCTAACACCATTGACTATTCTTGCTATTATGTTAATGTTACTTTCATAGCAAAGTTTTGTATGATAAGAAGGATATTATTTATAAGATTTGTGAATTCTTTGTTACAAATATTTTTACAGCGCTTCTCCTGTTCTCTCTCAATTTTCAGTTTTATTTCTACTATAAAAAGTCTTTGTTAGAAGTTTGTGTAACTGAAGCTGAATATTTCTAGCTGAAACTCCAAGCAGAGTTTTCTCACAATATCCAGTAACTCACTGCCGTCCCCAGAGGGGTGATGTAATGAAAACCAAGAGCTGGCCATACTCCCTAGTCGTTCCCTCCTCGTGCACACCTCCTGTCCCTCCTCCGTCTCTTTTACAACATTTACAGACAAGAAGAAGAAGATAATTAATGGTTCTTGTAATTTTTTCATTATTTCTTTTTTCACACTTGATCAGGGATAATGTAAGAAGCTTTTTTTACTGGGAAAAGTTTTGTAAAAGTCAAATCATCAACTTAGATTTATACAGGAGGAAGCAGCCATTCCCCTAAGAGATTGCAATGCATGGAATTAGCTTGTCTGATTATATCATTCTATCCAGCTTTGGCTTTAACACAAAACTTTTCTTTTGTTCTTTCTTTTGAGTTAAACTCTATACCATGAACCTTGTCCGTTCTATGATACAAACATATTGAATCCTTCATAATTCCATATGTTTTAAATAAACCATTATACCAAATTTACACACAAAGTTATGTACATACAGTAGCTGAACACTTACCAGCGCAGCTAGTTTTGACCTCTATGATAAAGCCCCATTTTTTAAATCTGATATGTAATTTAGGTGGAAATAACTTTTCGATACTTTAATCTATCCATGTGATTCAGAGATTATTTTATTGTGACACATTGTGCTGTAAGTTAGTAATACATTTTGGTTCATGCAATACTTGTCTATTTGTAAAACAAAAAAAATATCAAACTGTTATGGGAATTTAGAAAAATTTGCCATTTTCAAAGTTCAATCATTTCTGTGTGTATGACAGAAAGTTATACCACACAAAATAGTTTCTAACTAGCATCTACATTACGTCTATTGTACTTTGGCATCATTTTTAAATGTCTTTTTATGGCATTAGTGGCATTAAACATTTAGTGGTAATGTTTCACATTTTAAAGAAAATTTACCACATAGAATTTTTTAGGGACCAGTCTAGTTCTAACGT
This sequence comes from Phyllomedusa bahiana, assembly GCA_025379985.1. Lineage (NCBI taxonomy): Eukaryota > Metazoa > Chordata > Amphibia > Anura > Hylidae > Phyllomedusa > Phyllomedusa bahiana. The sequence goes on from JAODAL010036804.1 coordinate 31,154, forward strand.
GGCTTTGAGGGGCCTATATGTTAGATACCCCCAGAAATGACTGAATCTAAGAAACTACATCCTCAAACTGTATTTTGTGTTGGACACCTGAAAAGTGCTGGGCAGCCCACCCAGTCGAATAGCAGTGGTGTAATAGGCTGTAAGCCAGTATGGTGTTCCAAATTTATCTGCATTAATGGCACCCTTTTGTATCGCCTTATCTATATGCAATTATAATACCAGCAACCACCCCCCTCATGCATAGAAGGCATGTGAGTGGTTGTCTTATTGGTATTTTTGCATTTGTGCAATCTCACCATGTATTATACTGTGGCTTTTCTGCATACTTGTGTGCACAGGTATCAATTTAATGTGCAGTTTTTTATCATCTAATTGTCCACCTAGTGAAGGGGTGTGTGAGCTACTGCTCAGCAATTACCTGCACCTGTTAATCTTTCCCAAGTAGCACAGGGGCCTGTGTTGCCTCCTACTTGGTTCAGTCTCTATCCCAGTCATTAAGCTGTAAGTATGACCTGTGTTGTGTTTTTGAGTAAATAATGTCCCATTTTTCTGTGATTTTTTTTCTAGCATTATTGTGGGGACACAACTTTTTGATCACCCTTAAAGAGAAACTGTCACATAGTTTATGCCCCTCTTGCTGAGGACAGCACAAGCTAGTGTCAGACATGCTGATTCCAGCTCTGTGTCCCGTATTCTGTAAGATGTTGTAGTTTTAGAGTATTTAGTGCTGACATCTGCAGTTTTTAGCCAGAAAAGAGTCATATAGTAAGATTTTTCAAACCCAGCCCACCTGATGCTAGCCCCACCCACCTCAACTGATAAACCTATTTCTTTGATTAGGCATAAACATGCGAATAACTGTCAGTGGGCAGGGCTAGACTTTGGTGGGCGGGGCTAACACCTGCTCATGAATAATATTTGAGCATTAAATGCTCTAAAACTACAGCATCTTACAGAATAAGGGACTCAGCGCTGAAAACAGCATGTCTGTCACCAGGTTGTGCTGTCCTCAGTCAGAGGCATAACCTATGAAAAAGGTTCCCTTTAACTCCTTAACGACCGCCCACCATCTTTTGACGTCGGCTGGCGCAGGTCGTTTGTCTGCAGCGACGTCTATGACGTCGCTACAGACACCGGAGTTTGAAGCAGCAGACGTTGCTACAGACACCGGAGGTTGCAGTGCCCAGTGCCGCAGCACCGCTTGGTACGGGGCTGTACTTCACAGCCCTTTTCCCAGCACAGCTAATGCAAGCTCCGGGTAGCGGGGGAATCTGCGCTCCCCGATGCTTTAACCCTTTGATTGCTGCAGTTCATCACCGCAGCACAATCAAAGGGTTTCCCTGCTCTGTCGGGTGATCGGAACTCTCGGTGACCCGAAAGAGCCCGGAGAACGGCTGCACAGTCAACCCTGGGGACCTAGAGTCAGCCCAGGGCTGCTACTGTAAGAATGCTAGCAATAACGGGTGGACTGTGAGCTGCTACATGATCACTGCCTGTGTAAGACTGACACAGAATGTAATGTATTGCATTAGAGGATGGGACGAATTTCTCAAAATATTCGGTTCGGTCACTTCGCGAATTTTCCGACAAAATTCGTTCGGTCCGAATTACTTCGGCACGAATCACGTTAAAAAAACAGCTATTTCCAGGCTGCCAGAGGACTGCAGGGTGCTTGTAGAAACGGGGTTGTGCCATGCTTTTATATGCAGAGGGAGCTTGGTTTGGTCTTCTTTACAATGTTGTGTTTTAGTATGACATCGCACATGACTTGCCGCCGCTCTTAGAATCGCTTCACTATAAAATGCCCATGGCACTTATGGGCGCAAAACAGACCAAAAAAACTGAACCAGGAACGTAGCATGATAAAGTCATGGCAGCAAAAGATGGAAAAAAACATACTGAGAGCTCTGGTGGCAACCTTAGTGACAGATTGATGGATGGGGTGGACGGCGGCAGCCACAGCTGACCATGAGGTCAGACTAAGTGGCACAATGACATTCTGGAAGTGCAAAACAGTACCAGGCCCGCAGCAGAGGTGACGTGGCACCACAATGACACAGTGTGGAGGTCACGGTGGCCAGCAGCATGAGGTCAGGCAGTGGCACCAATGACAAATTCTGGAGCTGCGCAAAAAAGGAGTAGGCACAAGAGTGTGTACAATGACACAGTGTGGTAGGGCACGGCAGGAGCAAACTGCAGCAGGCAATTAAGGTCAGACAGTGGCACAATGACACAGTGTGGAGGGCACGGCAGAGCTGCAACATCAGCTGATGAGGTTCAGACAGTGGCAACAATGACAAATTTTGGACGGTGGCAAAAAACAGGGAGTAGGCCAAGTGTGGATGGGCACGGCTAGCTAAGCACCGGAGCAGCATGACGGTCAGACAAGTGCACCAATGACACCGTGTGGAGGGCACGACAGGAGACACCAAGCAGCAGCATGAGGTCAGAGAGTGGCACCAATACATTCTGCAGGTGGCAAATCAGTATTAGGCACAGACGCGGACAATGACTGAGAGCGCGAGAGTCACGGCGGCTAGCAGCATGAACGGTCAGGCCAAGGCACAAAGACAGAGAGTGGTGAGGTGATGACAGGAAGCAACAGCATGGAGGTCAGAGAGTGGCACAAATGACATTCTGGAGGTTGGCAAACAGTACTAGGCCCCGCAGAATGCACAATGAACAGTGTGCCGAGGGCACAGGCAGCAGCCCACATCAGCCAGCATGACGGTCAGAACAGTGCACAATGCCAAATTCTGGAGGTGGCAAAAAAACAGGAGTAGGCCACAGTGTGGAGGCACCGGGGCAGAGCCACGGCAGACGCATGTGGTCAGACAGTGGCACAATGACACAGTGTGGACGGCAAGACAGGAGTCACAGCAGCAGCATGAGGTCTGAGAGTGGCACAATGTCATTTCTGCAGGGGTGGCACAAATAGTATTAGGAACTGAGCAGCACAATGTATGACGAGCGGTGGTTCACGGCGGCAGCAGATGGAGGTCAGGGATCCAGTGGCACAAATGGACAGAGAGGGAGGTGATGTCAGGAGCAACAGCATGAGGTCAGAGAGTTGCAACAATGACATTCGGGGAGGGGATGCAAAACAGTACCAGGCCGCAGAGTGGCAAATGACACAGTGTGCGAGGGAACAGACAGCAGCCACATATCAGAAGCATGAGGTCAGGAACAGTGGACACAATGACAAATTATGGATGGTGGCAAAAACAGGATGGTTGGCCAACAGTGTGGAGGGGCACGGCAGCAGCCACGGCAGCAAGCATGAGGTCAAGACAGTGGCTCAATGACACAGGTGGAGGAACGACAGGCGTCACAGCAGCTAGCATGAGGTCAGAGAGTGGCACAATGAAATTCTGCAGGTGCAAAATAGTATTAGGCCACAGACGCGGACAACAATGAATCGAGAGCGGAGTCCGGCCCCGGCTGCAGCTTGAGGTCAGGCAGTGGGCACAATGGACAGAGAGTGGAGGTGATGACAGGAGCAACAGCATGGAGGTCAGAGAGTGGCAATGACATTCTGGAGGTGGCCAAAACAGTACCAGGCCGCAGAGTGGCACAATGGGACACAGTGTGGATGTCACGGATCACAGCAACAGCAGCAGGCAGCATGAGCACTATAGCAGTGGCACATTGACAGAGTGTTGAGGTGGTGCATACAGTCCCTGGTAAAGGGGTGGTAGGCAGATGGTAGAAACTATCAGCACGATGGGTGGCATAAGGCGCGGTGGCGGATAAGAATAGTGGCTGAGGCAGTAGTTTGAACACAGAATTGACGCCCTAAGGCATGTGTGTGGAAATCACTGGCGATTCCCACGCCTGATTCATCTTGACAAAGGTCAAGTCGTTCAACATTTCCCGTGGAAAAGCGGGTCTCCTTGGTCGGGTAACGATGGCCCCCGCCGCCTGAACACCCGCTCTGATTGCACATACTGGCCGGCGTCAGGACAGCTTTCACTTGCAAAACTCGGCAGTTGCGGCCACAAATCCAGTTTGGCTGCCCAGTAGTCCAGAGTGATCTTCTTAACTGGGGTGGCAGGAGTGTGTCCATGTTAGGCCACAACACTGTTGGTTCAGGGGGAATGCTCCATGTCCTGCTGCTGTGCTGCCTGCTGCTGGTGTTGAGTGCCCTTCCTCACTAGGGCGGGTGAAGGAAGCTGCTCATTGTGACTCAGACTTAGGTTACTGCTGATGGAGCTGGTACTGCTCCTACCCCCACACTTCACCAGCAGCCGCGGCAGTAGTCGTGAGCGCGGGCCCCCTAAGGAAATCCCCGCGAGTCAGACTGTCAGAGGAGGGACGATGCCGAACAAGGCAGCGGCCCAACTGATTACGGAGGAATTCCCTTATAGTATTGAGTTTGTTTTCCCTTCAATAGCTTGGAAAAAGGCTCCCATTTTGGACCGGGTAGCGAGTGTCCAATAGGGTGGAGAGTCCAGAAGCATCCTCTGCCGGATGCTGGACTATTCGGCCTGTCACTAGACAGGCAAATAAGCATGCTGCGCGGACATCTGCCAAAGTGACTCCGAGGGGATTCCCTGCCTCATTTCAATGTTAACTGCCACGGTGCTTGGGAGTCATCTGCCTCGTTTCCTCTATCTCCATCCCCTCCCTCCAGCATGTCTGCTCCTCCCTCTCTTGTCACTGGGTAGTAAATCCACTCATTTCACCAGACAACTGTTCTGCTCCAATTGTCACTCCTCCTCATCTCCTCCATTTCAGTCCCCACCGGACTCATGTGGCAACGAGATGTAGTCGCCACATATCCAGTCCCCTGCCCAGACAGATTTTTCAGCATCTGTTCCAGGACATGAAGCAGTGGAATGACGTTATTCATCCCGTAGTCCTGGCGACTGACAAATAACGTGGCCTCCTCGAATGGCCTCAACAAAGGCAGGTGTCACGCATGAGCTGCCACTGGTGACATCAAAGTTACACAGGGGAGTACTTCTGTCTGCCTGGATCATCAAAAAATCGATAATGGCCTATCTCTGGTCATACAGTCGGGCCGACATGTGAAGGCTGGAATTCCAGCGGGTGGAAACAGCGCAGATCAGAGCGTGTTGGGGGGAGGACCGTTCTGCCGTTTGCAACTCGAGGAGGGTGTTCCTGGCTTTGTACGAATGGATTTAAAATGCATGCACAGTTTCCTGGCCATTTTCAGAATGTTCTGAAGATCGGTGGAAGACTTCAGGAAACCCTTTTTTCAACCAGATTGAACACGTGGCCATGCAGGGCGCATGGACCATCCTCCTCGGTGCAGGCGGACACCATGTTCCTCCCATTGTCCGTCACCATGGTTCCGATTTGCAAGTTGGGGGCGGAGAAAGCCACACATCGATTTCTTGCTGCATGACGCGGAAGCAGTTCCTCCCCTGTGTGACTTCGTTCGCCGGGAAGCTAGGTGTGAACTGCGTGCACCGCTGTGCCTACACATGTGGTATGATGGAGCAGTACTTGTGGAGGCTGAGATGGTGGTGGTGGTGGAGGAGGAGGAGGCGGACATTGGCGCAGGAGCAGCAGTTTGACAACGTGGAGGGAGGAAAGAAGTGTCTTCTATCCAAGTTGTTGGTGTGCCTGGGCAGGAAGCACATTCACCCAGTGGGCCGTAAAGGACATGTACTGGCCTGACCGTAGTTACAGCACCAGACGTCCGCGCTGCCGTGTACCTTGGAAACAAACCGATAAGCTCAAGGACTGACCCACTTTCTGTTCTACATATTTATGAAGTGCTGGTACTGCCTTTTTGGAAAAGAAATTACGGCTTGGAACTCTCCATCTCGGCTCGGCACAAGCCATTAGTTCTCTGAATGGTTGCAGAGTCCACCATTTGGAAATGGAGGGACTGCAGTACCAACAACTTGGACAGGAAGCACGGTCAGCTGCTGCACCTTAGGATGGTTGGACGCATACTGTTGTCTCTTTACAATCGCCTCTCTGAACGACTGCTGGCGCCATGAGTAGCGAGGAGCAGGAGCATCTGGACCGGGAGAGGATGTCAAAGAGAAACAGCTGCCTCTGCAGAGGTGGTGGAGCCTTGACTGGCTGAAATGGCATGCGTGCCACTGGCCGCTGCTGCTGCAGCGGCAGGATGGACCACCACATCTGAGCCCCGGTTCTCCCAGGCCAGCGGATGGTGACGCAGCATGAGATGACGCAGGGCCGATGTGCCAACGTAAGCTCCTGGCCACGCTTCACTTTCTGCCCACCGATTCTACATATACCCATATTCGGCTCCTCCGGTGTCTTAGCAAAGAACTGCCCCACCGCCGAGTAGCTGATTTTACCGCCAACGCTCCGCACTGAGTGACTACTGCCGCCGCTGCCTCGCTGAGCCCCTGTGCCGCTACTGTCTTGGACCTGCGAAGCGGGTTTTCTACCCCGTGGCCGCTTGGCTCCCGACCTCACACTGCTGCTACCCTGCTGACTCACGGCCACACAACCCACTTGCTGGCTGCGCCGCTGCCTGACGCGCATGCTGTAGCCCTCTTCTCCTGACGATTATGAAGCCCTTGCTTCACCCGGCTCCCCAGTGCGGTCGGCTACATCATCATCTATTTGTGTTTCATCGTCACTACTGTCCTCATCACCGGTCTTGGTAAGCGAGGCTGACCTTCTCTCAAATTGACCTCCCATGCCACTCTCGCCACATCTATACTTTGCCGCCTACTGCAAGAAGCTGGGGGATATTGCCCTTTCTTCGCTGCCAAGTAGCTGCTGACTGCCCTACCTCAAATTATTCATTCTCGCTATATTTGGCGCTGAGCCCAAGACCCAATAGTCGATCCCTGGCTGAGGGAACCTGGATGGGACGAAGGCGGGTGAGGAAGGTGAGGGCCGCTGACCCGATCCCGGGCCATGCCAACTAATGTGTTGTGTCTGAGGTTTACCACCGACTCTTGGCTTAGGGGGTTGTTCAGAATGGTCATACTGGGAGAAGCAAGATGGATGGACTAGTCAACCACATCAAGATCCTTGGGTTGCTGAACAACACACGGACGCTAGATGGACAGCAGGCTGTTGTGGGCCTCACCGAGTGACCAACTGCTGCGGACGTCCCCTTGCTGTGCAGCGACCTGGGCCAGTTTCAGAAATGTTTTGTGCCACTGCCACTCCGCAGTTGCAGAGCTGCCACCTCTCTGTATGACTATACTGTTTGTTCTAAAATGTATCAGGACACTGTTTGATGAAGCTATCTGTATATGATAAATTACACCCTGTTTTTGACTCCAAATGACCCCTCGTACAAGCTTGGGTAACCCTTGGATATAAATTGCGCTCCTCAAACTGGCCAGGAAAAAATTTATTGTAGTGTCGTTTAAAGCACTGTGTGTTTTACTAAATGTAAAAGCACAAAAAACAGGTTAATTAACCATTCGCTTGTGAATTATGTGCTACAAGAAAAAATGTATATATATCGGTGTTGATGAAAAAGACGGTTTTTTCTTGTCAGCACAGCATGCATAAACAACGCTTAATTAAAACCCCTGGATGTAAAATTGCCGCAATAGTATTGAGGCCACACAAACTAGTTAGCTTTGAGCGTGTTAAATGGTGATTTTTCTACGCCACACAACAAGAGAATATATTGTTAATTAACCTTTGCTTGTGGAATTAGGCTACCAAAAAAAAATATATATTTGTGCGTGAAAAAAGACGGTTTATTTTTGTCAGACACCAGCAAAAACAGATTAATTTAACCCCTGGATGTAAAATTGCACGCAATGAGGAATTGAGCCACCACAAACTAAAGTACGCTTTTGTAGCGTGTTACATTTCGGTGTATTTCTACGCACCACACAACAAGAGGGATTAAAATTGTAATTAACCTTTGCTTGTGAATAGGGCTACCACAAAAAAAAATATATATTTGGCGTTGAAAAGACGGGTTTATTTTTGTCAGCAAAACACAGCAAAACAAGCTTAATTAACCCTGGATGTAAATTGCGAAGTAGAATTGAGACACCACAAACTTAGTAGCTTTGTGTAGCGTGTTACAATGTGTATTTTCTACGCCAAACAAAAGAGATTATAAATTGTATTAACCTTTGCTTGTGAATTAGGCTACCAAAAAAAATATATATATTTGGAGTTGAAAAAGACTGTTTATTTTTGTCAGCACACCAGAAAAACAACGCTTTAATTAACATGGATGTAAATTGCGCAATAGAATTGAGCACCAACAAACTAGTAGCTTTGTAGGCGTGGTACAATGGTGTATTTTCTACGCCACTCACAACAAGAGATAAAATTGATATTAACCTTTGTTGTTCGAATTAGGCTACCAAAAAATATATTTCATATTTGGCGTATGAAACAAGACGGTTTATTTTGTCAGCAACCAGCAAAACCAACGCTTAATTATACCCCTGGGATGTAAATGCGGCAATAGAATTGAGCCACCACAAACTAGTAGCTTTTGTTAGCGTGTTAAAATGGCGTATTTTCTACGCCACACAACAAGAGATAAAATTGTAATTAACCTTTGCTTGTGATTAGGCACCAAAAAAAAAAAATATATTTGGCGTTGAAAAAAGACGGTTTATTTTTTTCCCACCCGCAAAACAACCTTTTAAATTTAACCCCCGGGTGTAAATTGGGGCAATAGAATTTTTCCCCCACAAAATATAGCTTTTTACGTGTTTCAAAGGTATTTTTTACGCCAACAACAAAGATAAAATTGTAATTTAACCTTTGCTTGTGAATTAGGCTACCAAAAAAAAAAATATAAATTGGGGTTTAAAAGCTTTTTTTTTTGTCGGGCAACCCCAAAAAAAACGCTTAATTAACCCCTGGATGTAAATTGCGCAATAGAATTGACCCCCCACAAACTATGCTTTTTAGCGTGTTACAATGGTGTATTTTTATTTTCCCCCCAACCCAAGAGATAAAATTGTAATTAAACCCTTTTCTTGTGAATTAGGGTACCCAAAAAAAAAATTTATATTTGGCGTTGAAAAAAAACGGGTTTTTTTTTGTCACACACCAGCAAAACAAGCTTAATTAACCCCTGATTAAATTGCGCAATAGAATTTAGCCACCACAAACTAGTATTTTTTGCGTGTTAAAATGGGTATTTTCTACGCCCACAAAAGAATAAAATTGTAATTAAAACCTTTGCTTGTGAATTTGGTACAAAAAAAATAAAATATTTGGCGTTAAAAAGACGGTTTTTTTTGTCAGCACACCAGCAAAACAAAAAAACTTAATTAACCCCTGGAGTAAAATTTCGCTGAATTGAGCCCCCACAAAAATAGTTTACGTTTACAAAGGGTATTTTCTACCCACAAACAAGAAAAAAATTGTAATAACCCTTTGCTTGTGAATTAGGCTACCAAAAAAAAAAAATATATTTTGGCGTTTAAAAAGACGGGTTTTTTTTTTGTCAGCACACCCGCAAAACAACGCTTAATTTAACCCCCGGGTGTAAATTGCCAATAGAATTGAGCCCCCAAAAATTGAGTTTTTTGGGGTTTTGGGGTTTTTTAAAAACGGCTGTTTTCTTTTTAAAAAAAAAAAAATTTCAAAAAAAGGAACCGGCCCCTTAAAAAAACCCCCAGGTTTTGGGGGGGGGTGTTTTTTTTTTGTTTTTTTGTGGTCTTGGTATTGGTATTAAGAATTGCAGCTGCAGTGGGCACCGGTTTTCAATCCAATAAACCCCCAAAAAATCAGAAATAAACATTCAAGAACGTTCTGAACAACGAGACACCCAAAAAACCTGTTAAATCAGTTCTTCAGAAAGGGTATCACCCCAGCGCACCTTTCCCTTCTACGTGAGAGGATGTGGCTCCCAGCGGGGCGCTCGTCTTATATAGTGGGGGGTGACGTCACAGAAACCCCCCGGTCCGATTGGCTTTTTCTGAATTTCACAGGCTATTGGGGCCCTTCTTCCTCCCAGAGTGCCCCTTTCCCCATGTAACGCCCTGTGCTCGCACCATTTTATCAATGAAAAGCACCTTCGTTCCCCCCGAATAAACCCCCAAAGTTCGATTCGTTCAACCGAAATTTTCCTGAAAATTTTAAAAAAGAATTCCACTTCTTA